>PVJN01013496.1:0-47735 GCA_004026805.1 Lasiurus borealis
CTCACTGCCCCCCCCTTGCCAGCCTAATTTCCCCCAAGGGCCAACCCCCTCACCCCCCTGCCGGCCTTGTCACCCCACACAGCCTGCTTGTTCAGTTGTTTGGTTGTCCCTCACTATGCCCTCTGCCAGTCTGGTCATAGGCAGCCATCTTGTGAGGGCATAAGAGTGAATTTGCATATTACCTCTTTATTATATAGGATTGAGTATTTAAAATTCAAACAATAAATTTATATATATATTTTAAAAATGTGTAAGTAGCTCAGGAATTTAGAAGTGTCTAGGACACTTAATAAAGACAAAATTATATCTCAAGTACTTTGCCTTTTTGTGTAGTGAAATAATTCATTAACTGTTATGGAATGTTATGTAATAATGGCAACTAAACATTATAGAGTACCTCACTTCTACTAGGCCCTGTGCAAGGTGCTCTGCATATCTTTAATTCTTACAACAATCCTATGAAAGAGATTTTATTATAACCATTTACAGGTAAAAATACAGAATTTGGAGAGGTCACATACTGTGCCCAAGAGCACCCAGGTAGGAAGCAACAGATTGCTTGCTTTTCCCAACCATCTAATGATCATTTCATCACTTTCCCCATTTCCACATTACATACACATTTTAAATAATCAGGTTTAGACCTGATTATTAAAGAAAGACCTAATGCATATTTATCATTTTTTTCTTGAATTTTATAAAGGGACAGGACACAAGGTTCTTCCAATGTTTTTCATTTATGTACCTGAAACCACTCACTGAATCTCACAGGTTGATATTCACATACTTTATCTTTCAGTGCTGAGTCAACTTTCTGAATCAGTTTTATAGGCGGATTGGGGTTGTTTAACATGCTTTTAAAACTTAACCTTGCCCAAAAAGTAGACAACTTCCCCTTTATATCTACCCTCCCACATTAGAAGTTAAGGCATCCCTACTGAAAACATAAGATATTTTTTAAAATATATATATTTTTTGATTTTGTACAAAGAAGAAGGAAGAAGGAGGGTCAGAATCATCCATGAGAGAGAAACATCAGTCAGCTGCCTCCTGCACACCCCCTACTGGGGATGTACATGCAACGAAGGTACATGCCCTTGATCGGAATCAAACCTGGGACCCTTGAGTCCACAGGCCGATGCTCCATCCACTAAGCCAAACCGGTTAGGGCATGAAATATTTTTCAGTCTTTTTTTTATTGTCAAAATTTAAACCAATAGTTGTAATTTATACTTTATAACATATACTAATATTAGGGGCCCAGTGCACAAAATTTGTGCACGGAGGTTGGAGGTTCCCTCAGCCCAGCCTGTACCCTCTCTGACTAGCAGATGGACATCCCTCTTACAATCTGGAACTGCTGGTTTCTAACCACTCACCTGCCTGCCTGCCTGATCACCCCTAACTGCCATTCCCTGCCAATCTGATCTCACCCCCAACTGTCTCTGCCTGCCTGATTGCCCCTAACTGCCCTCCTCTGCCAGCCTGATCTCATCCCCAATTGCCCTCCCCTGCCGTCTGATCTCGCCTCTAACTGCTTCTGCTTGCCTGATCACCCCTAATTTCCTTCCCTGCCAGCCTGGTCTTGCCCCCACAGCCCGATCTCACCCCCAAATGGCCCTCCCCTGCCAGCTTGATGTTGCCCCTAAATGCCCTCCCCTGCTGGCTTGCTCGCTATTAACTGCTTCTGCCTGCCTCATTGCCCCCAACTGTCCTCCTTTGCTAGCCTGATCTCACCTCCAACTGCCCTCCTCTGCTGGTCTGGTTGCCCACACTGCTCTCCCCTGACAGCCTGATCTTGCCCCCAACTTTCCTCCCTGCTGGCCTGATTGCCCCTAACCCCCTGCTGGCCTGATCTTGTCCCCAACTGCCCTCCCCTGCCAGCCTGATTGCCCCTAACTGCCTATGCCTCGACCCCCACCACCATGGCTTTGTCTGGAAGAAAGTCAAATGTCCAGAAGATGGGTGGTTGACCCAGTCTAATTAGCATATTACCCTTTTAGTAGTATAGATAGATTATATAGGGTAGGATTGCTTAAAAAGGTGGGGTGGGGGGAGCCTTTTTTAGTAGGAGGAAATGCTCTTGGCAGACAAAAACACATAATCCCTATATCTGGACTTAAAACAAGCCATATGCACTAAACTACCAAATCAATCATAAAAAAAAATTGAACTGCTCTCTTACACCTTATACTAAATAGCTGTTGTCCTTAAAAACCCTCCTCAGCCCCCACCTTAGGTTTTGTCTTTGCAGTTCACCCAGATTTGGTTCTGATTGGTCAGTTTCTATGCCAGTCAGCATCAAAAGCTCTGCCTCCTAGGCAGCCACTGGCTCCTAACACTTCATCCAGATTTGGTTCTGATTGTTCTGTTTCTATGCCAGTCAGCAGCAAAAGCTGTGCCTACTAGGTAGCCATTGGCTTCTCATACTTGACCCAGATTAGGTTCTGATTGGCTGGTTTCTATGCCAGTCAGTGTCAAAAGCTCCGCCTCCTAGGCAGCCATTGGCAACTCACACTTCACCTAGATTTGGTTCTGATTGGTCAATTTCTATGACAGCATCAAGAGCTCTGCCTCCTAGGCAGCCTTTGGCTCCTGGCACTCCATCCAGATTTGGTTCTGATTGGTCGGTTTCTATGCCAGTCAGCATCTTCTGGTCTATCTCTGGGCCTAATCAAAGAGGTGGTGCTGATCAACCCCAGAGGAGGCCCAGAGAGAAAGAAAGGTGCAGCTGCTGGGAAAGCTGGGAGATAAAGAGTAAGGCAATGGCTGATTAACAGCTGCCACAGAAGCTGAGGATCAGATCCTGCCTTTCTCTCTGCAGACCTCTGAGCCTGATCCGCAGCTCCCTCAGCAATCAGTGCTGGGTCACTATGGCAATGCAGCATTGACTTCCGATATTACGGACTGTGGCCCTTTATATATATAGATGTATCCCATTGTAATTCTTGATCACAAGCAATACTGAATGAATTTATTAGAAGGATAAAAGGTAATTCACAGGTCTATCAAATACTAGGGAACCAGATTCCTAGTAGGAATCTGGGAGGATGAGAGATTTAGAACCATAGCCAAGGTTACTCCAAGGGTATAAGAGTGCTGGTATACATGTTTGTGTACACATTTACATATAATATTCTTCACTGTTAATAAGCAAAATATTAAGAGAAATGGAATTAACCATCAATAGGGTATTGGTAAAATAAATTATAATAATTAAGAAGAACTTATCAAATAAATATGTAATGTATCTGTATAATAGAATACTATGTTGCAATAAAAATATTACAGATCTAAACATGTACTTACAGAATGATATTCAAGATATATTAAGTTGGGAAAAGTTACAAAATACTGAATTTAGAAATATTCTATTTTTATTTTAAAATGTATTTATTTTTATATATATAGAAAAAATTCAGGAGTAGTATATACCAAACTGATAATTGGTTTTTCTGGGTTATTGGTTATTGGGAGCCTTTGCTTTATTATACCATATTTCTTTAATGCCCGAATTACTTTTGCTAATAGATGTAAAGTAAAAGAATATAAGACAATGACAGTCACATTTGGCTTTCTCTGCTGTATGTAAATTGATATTCTCAAAATCAAGAATTGATACTCCTTGCACTTTTCTCTTCACCTTCCACCGTGGTACTCCTCATTTCATCAATTAGTATAGACAGCTAAATATTTAAAGAGAAAAGATTCTAGATTGCTCTTATGGAATGCTTTTAAATACTGCTTTACCATAGTATGTGAATCTTAGTTCCACTTTAGTTTTATATGTTTTATTTTATCTGCTATTATTATTAGCATAATTTTTCAGTCTAACTATGTTATTCTCTAAAGGTATTCTTTTTTCCACTCTTGCATAATCCCTATATTTCTATTATAAGAAAAAATTTTAACTTAGAGAAGACACTTCTGGGTAAAGTTTAAAAATATTTTGCATGTGTTAAATTCGGCATAAAACTTGATGAAACTAATTTTAATTGGATTTTAATATAGCAAATTACTGAATTGAAAACATGTCATTTTAGTATAACAAGTTAATCATGTTAAGAATAAGTTAATGATTTTTATTTTTATATGTGTTTTTAGCATTCCATATTGGAAGAAGCAATTTCTATACATGAAAAAAATGCCTTTGTTTAGTAAATCACATAAAAATCCAGCAGAAATTGTGAAAATTCTGAAAGACAACTTAACCATTTTGGAAAAGCAAGACAAAAAGACAGACAAGGTATGAGCTAAAACAATAATATTTTTATTAATATATATCTATTCCAAGACCAAAAGCCAACATAAAAGTTTAATGAAGTACCCCAAATATGGTCTGTGATTTACTTAGAGTCTCTGTAAATTTATTTTAGGTTTTATGCATCTGTTCATTGTTGAGTCTATTGTCTTGAACTCTTAACATATCAGGACAACCCTCTAATCAAATAAAAATTTTTTTATTAAAATTTTTTTATTGATTTAGAGAAAGAGAAGAGAGAGAGAGAGAGAGAGAGAGAGAGAGAGAGAGCAAGAGAAACATTGATTTATTCTACTTTAAAATATATATATTCTTATTGATTTCAGAGGGGAAGGGAGAGGAGAGAGAGAGAGAGAGAGGAACATGAATGCTGAGAGAATCATCAATCAGCTTCCTCCTGCACACCTCACACTGGGGACTAAGCCCACAACCCAGGCATGTGCCCCAGACTGGAACCAAATTTAGACCCCCTCAGTCCATAGGCTGATGCTCTGTCCACTGAGCCAAACCAGCCAGGGCTGTTCTACTTTTCTATGCATTCATTGATTGATTCTTGTATGTACTCTAACTGGGGCTTGAACCTGAAACTTTGGTGTATCAGGACAATGTTCTCACCAGCTAAGATACTTGGCCAGGTGGTCTTGAGCTCTTGATTCATTATCTGGAGCCTCTGACCAACCCTGGATTCCTCTATACTACATAGCTTAAAAATCTAAGTGGATATATATATATATATATATATATATATATATATATATATATACATATATATATATATATGCCTAAGCAATTGGCCAATTGGTAGCTATGATGTGCATTGACCACCAACGGGAAAATGCTCAACACAGGAGCGGAAACCACAGGCATGGAAACATGGAACAGACTGATGAATCTCAGAAGGAAGTGGGGAGTGGGGAGCGGGGAGAGCAGGAAGATTTTAACCAAAGATCTTATATGCATACTAGAGGCCTGCTGCATGGAATCACCAGTGGGGTCCCTTGGCCTGGCCTGCACCCTCTTGCAATCTGGGATCCCTTGGGGGATGTTGGAGAGCCAGTTTTGACCTGATCCCTGCAGGCTAATTTGAGGGGATCTGTGCACCAGGCCTCTAGTACTGATATATTATATTGGCATGAAAGGTAAAAAGCTTTTAATTAAAGGTAAACTGATCATTTCTACTGCAGTGCAACCTCATTTTAACATTGTTTTAAAATCCTACAACATAGCTTCTACATTGGAAGGACTTCTTAGTGTTAGTATCTATAAATAAAATACTTTTGAGTGCAAAGTATATTTCTGTCTCAATGTCTGATACAATCTTGTGTTCTTATAAGGATGTAGAAGTTTATTTTTCATCTTACATCTTGTAAGCAATGTAGAAATACATTTTAATCCTAGTATACTTGTAATATTGAACTAACTATTGGTCCAAGTAGAAAAAAAAGATCTTTTTAAAAGAATAATTCTAAATGACAAGAGAGAAAACTTTTTAAAAAACATAATTAGTATTCAGAAAAAGTCCAATTAACTGCAATATATTCATAATTACATGTTCTACCTTAGCAAAACTGTCAGATGGTGTTAAGTATTGACAAATATCGAAAGCAATAAGAAGTTTGATTCACTATGAGTGTTAAAGTATAAATTGGTTTTTGGAAACAAGGTTAGTTTATTATCTGTTAGAGAGGCAGGCATGCATGTTCTTGCTAGATATAAACTCTAGAGATATTCTTGAACATAGTCCCAGGCTGCATGTACAAGAATGTTATAGTATTGTGTTTTCCATAATAACCCCTCAATGGAAACAATTCAAATGTCCATCAACGGTAGAGTTGATGGTGAAGTGGTCCCGCCATCATTGGAATATCATAGAAAATGAAAATTAAAGAATTGCTACTTATATGCAGCAGCATGGATGAATCTCACAAATACAGTGTTGAGTGAAAGAAGCAACTTTTAAAAGGGTACAGGTACTATTCTAAATCAGTAGAACTGATTGGACTACTAGGTAAGAAAACTACAAAAAATGTAAATAAATGCTTGTCATAAAAGACATAACAATGTTTACTTTTAGGCTGAAAGAGAGCCATTCAGCTAACTTCTGGGCTATTTAAATGTTGTTTCTTGACCTGTGGTATGGTCATACAATTTAAGAAATGTCTAACCTTTAATAAATAAGGATTGCTTCAGTCAGATCATAAAATGAATATGGAAATTCTTTTTTAAGTAGTGTCCCATTACTATGATATATTTTTATATTACCTTATTCTCTTTATTCCCTTCAATTATAATGATTAGATTAGTATACTTTAAATTTTGTACTTTACATATATATTTTTAATGGTCAGCAAATCAAATTGTTAACTAATTGGTCTGTTCTCTCTTCATCTGTATTAGCTTTTTTAAAAGTTTTCAGTGAGATATAATTTATATACCATATAATCCATCATTTTAAAGTGTACAATTCAGTGATTTTTATTATCCTCTCAACGTTGTACAACCGTCACCACTATCTAATCCCAAAACATCTGTATCATCCCCAAAGGAAATCCTGTACCCCATAACAGTCATTACTCATCCCAGAACATCTGTATCATCCCTAAAGGAAACCGTGTACCCTTCAAGCAGTCATTACTCATTCTATCTCAACAGGCCCTAGTACACACTTACCTACTTTCTACCTCTATGGATTTTCCTATTATTCTTTATATATATAGTGGAGGATTTTTTGTAAGTATTATAGATAGAAAAAATATAATGTCTCTGTGAGAGAAAAGTATCAATAAATAAAGTTTATGCATTTTGATAACTTAGGATTTTATACCTAGACCATTTTAAAAAATCAGAAAAACCTTAGAAAATGTTTTAAAGACTAGTAGCTACTGATAGGTCTTTAAAATAGTCATTTTAATTTCAAGAGTTAAGTTTACAATTAATTACTTTTAAAATAGAATGTGTTTGAGTATGGTTTAAGAGAAAATATTTTTTTCAATTATGCTGGCTAAATAGAAATAATAGAACTCGTTTTTAGATATAAATTTTAGTAACTTTTTAAAATAAAAAACCAGTGCTTACTAAAAGGTTTTTGTTTATAACTGTACAATGTCCTTTGATCATAAATAAACAGGGTTTAATAAGTGATTTTTTGTTTGTTTATTTGTTTATAGCCTGAAAATTTTTATTCACTTAAGACTTAATATACTTTTTGGTCACTAGGCTTCTGAAGAAGTATCGAAATCACTGCAAGCAATGAAAGAAATTCTGTGTGGTACAAATGACAAGGAACCCCCAACAGAGGCTGTGGCGCAGTTAGCACAGGAACTCTACAATAGTGGGCTGCTGGTGACACTGATAGCTGACCTACAGCTGATAGACTTTGAGGTAAACTTTCTGTAGTAGTATTATATCTCTGCTTTTTAATTTTAACATTTATGACTATTAAACATCAATAATGAGAAAGAATCATTGATTGGCTACCTCCTGCATGCCCACAACCTGAGCATGTGCTCTGACTGGGAATCAAACTGTGACCTTCTGATTCATA
Organism: Lasiurus borealis; assembly: GCA_004026805.1. Lineage (NCBI taxonomy): Eukaryota > Metazoa > Chordata > Mammalia > Chiroptera > Vespertilionidae > Lasiurus > Lasiurus borealis. Next base: position 7,806 of record PVJN01013496.1, read on the forward strand.
GGTTGATGCTCAACCACTGAGTCATACCGGCTAGGTAGTTTTTTAAAAATTACAGTTGACATACAATATTAGGGTCTATAGCAGAGTAATTAGACAATTTTATAGCTAAACGAAGTGATCACCTCAATGAGTCTAGTGCCCATCTGACACTACACCTAGTTATTACAATATTATTAACTATATTTGCTATGCTATACTTTCCCATGACTGTTTTTATAACTGGCAATTTGATCATCTCATTCTCTTCCTCTTTTCACTTATTACCCCCAATCCACTCTCATCTGGCAACCATTAATTTGTTCTCCTTATCTATGAGTTTGTTTCTGTTTTGTTTGTTAGGGTTTTTTTTTTGTTTGTTTGTTTTTTAATATATTTTATTGATTTTTTACAGAGAGGAAAAGAGAGGGATAGAGAGCCAGAAACATCGATGAGAGAGAGACATTGATAAGCCGCCTCCTGCATGCCCCCCACTGGGAATGTGCCCACAACCAAGATACATGCCCTTGACCGAAATCGAACCTGGGACCCTTCAGTCCCCAGGCTGACACTCTATCCAATGAGCCAAACCGGTTTCAGCTTGTTTGTTAGTTTATTTTATTCTTTAGATTCCACATATAAGTGAAATTATTTGGTATTTGTCTTTCTCTGTCTACTTATTTCACTTAGCATAATACCCTCTAGGTCCATCCATGTTGTCACAAATGGCAATATTTCATTCTTTTTTATGGCTGATTAATATTCCAGTGTGTGTGTGTGTGTGTGTGTGTGTGTGTGTGTGTGTGTGTGTATGTGTGTGTGTGTGTACATGATTTTTTTCTTTATCCATTCATTAATTGATGAACATTTAGGTTGCTTCATATCTTGGCTATTATAAGTAACACTGAAATGAACATAAGGTTGTATGTGTCTTTTCAAATTAGTGTTTTTGGTTTCTTTGGATAAATATCCATAGTGGAATTACTAGGTCATATGTTAGTTCTATTTTTAATTTTTTGAGGAAACTTCATACTACTTTCCATAGTGGTAACACCAATCAATGATACCACCAGCAGTGCACAAGGGTTCCCTTTTCTCCACATCCTCACCAACACTTGTCTGAATTATTGATGATAACCATTCTTATAGGTGTGAAGTGATATCTCATTATAATTTTAATTTGCATTTCACTGGTGATTAGTGACATTGAGCATCTTTTCATGTCTGTTGGCCATCTGTATGTCCTCTTTGTAGAAATGTCTATTCAAGTCTTCTGCTCATTTTTAAATCAGATTGTATATAGTATAAGAAAGTAATCCTGTCTCATCCTTTTACATGCCTGTCCAGTTTTGTCAACTTTCTTGCTTGCTTGCTTGCTTGCTTTCTTCATTCATTCATTTTTATTGTTGACAGTATTACAGGTCTTCCCTATTTTCCCCCCCCGCCCCCCCGCCCCCCCTCCCATTTTCAACACCATTAATTGAAGAGACTGTCTTTACCCCATGGTATATACTTGCTTCCTTTACCATAGACTAGAGGCCTGGTACACAAAATTCATGCACTGGGAGTGGAGGTTCCCCTCAACGCAGCCTGCACCCTCTCCAATCTGGGACCCCTTGGGGGATGTCTGACTGCTGGTTTAGGCTTACAGGAATTGGGCCTAAACCGTCAGTCAGACATCCCTCTCACAATCTGGGACCCCTAGCTCCTAACCACATACCTGCCTGCCTCCTGATTGCCACTAACCTCTTCTACCTGCCAGCCTGGTCGCCCCCAACTGCCCTCCCCTGCCGGCCCAGTTGCCTCAACTGCCTTCCCCTGCTGGCCTGTTCGCTCTCAATTTCCCTCCCCTGCAGGCCAAATTGCCCACAACTGGCCTCCCCTGGAGGCCTGATTGCCTGCAACTGCCCTCCCCTGTCAGCCATCTTGTGCCGGCCATGTTATGACAACGTGGGGGCGGTCATCTTGGGATGACATGGGGGCAACCATCTTGGGATGGTGCAAGGGCCACCTAGGCTTTTATTAGTATAGATTACTTGACCATATAAGTGTGGAGTTTTTTTCTGGGTTGTCAATTCTGTTTCATTGATCTAGGTGTGTGTTTTTATGCCAGTACCATGCAGTGGTATAGTTTGTTATCAGATAACATACCTCCAACTTAATTCTTTTTTTTTTTTAATTCCTTTGGCTATTCAGGTTTTTTGTGTGCTTCCAGATATTTTTTAGGATTATTTGTTCCACTTCTATGAAAAATACCATTGGTATTTTGATAGGGATTTTAATGAATCTGTAGATTGCTTTGTGTAGTATAGATCTGTAGATCCATACAGATGAATTCTCCTATCCATGAACATGGTATATCCTTTCATTTATTTTTTATCTTCTTCAATTTATTTCTGCAATGTCTTAGAGTTTTCTGAGGACAAGTCTTTTACCATTTTAGTTGAATTTATTACTACATATTTTTTTTAATGTAATAGTAAATGGGATTGTTTTCTTAATTTTTCTTTCTCTTATTTTGTTGTTGGTGTATAAAAATGGAGTCAAATTTTGAATATTAATTTGTATCCTGCTACTTTACTGAATTCATTTAATTAGTTCTAATAGGTTTTTTTTGTAAGATCTTTAAGGTTCTCTCTATATAGTAATCTACAAATGATTACAGTTTCACTTCTTCCTTTCATATTTGGATTTTTTAAATTTAAAATAGTTGTATAATTTAGATAGCATTATCATCAGATGCCCAGATGATTAATTTGATGATTTTTTCTGGATGTATCTGAAAGGTCAGAGATGGAACTTAGTAATACTCAGTGCACAGAGATTTGGCCATCATTTCTCAGGAAAGGTTGTTACCTTTGCTTCATGGTTGTTGGTGGTTCTGGGTGAATTTCTCCATAATGGCCATTATGCCTCTATATGAGGTGTCTGATCCTTCTTCTTTTCTACCTTCTCAGAAGCTTCCCTTATTATTTTAAGTTATGTTTTAATATTTTGGAAATCTGTTCATTTCAACTGTTACTAAGGCATCTGTTTGAGTAAGTTCATTACCATTTATTTATATTTCTAAAATATTTTTTTATTGATTTTAGAGAGAAAGGGAGAGGAAGAGAGAGAGAGACATATAAAGGATGAGAGAGAATCATTGATTGGCTGTCTCCTGCTTGCCCCACATTGGGGATTGAGCCTACAACCCAGGGATGTGCCCGAATGGGAAATCGAACTGTGAACTCCAGGTTTATAGGTTGACACTCAACTACTGAGTCATGCCAGCCAAGCACCATTTATTTTCTGTGTACATGCAGTTCATGAAAAACAGAATTTTGTAGTTTTAAGGAGTATATAAATAACCATCCTCCTAATTTCTTTTATGATGAAACTGAGATTTGCAAAAGTTAAATTACTTTGCCTCCAGAGCATTCAGCAAATAAATTGTGGGGGTAGGATTGGAACTTGTAGACAAGACAGTCTAAAAGTATATTGTTTTGATGTTGCTTTTTGTTAACTTTCACCCAAGGATATTTTTCAATAGATTTTTAGAGAGAATAAAAGGGAGGGAGAGAGGAGGAGAAAGAAAAAGAGAGTGAGTGACATTGATGTGAGAGAGACATATCAATTGGTTGTCTCCTGCACGCACCCTGACCAAGGCCAGGGATCACATCTGCAACCGAGGTACATGCCCTTGACTGGAAATGGAACCCCCAACACTTTGGTGAGTGGGCCAATGTTCTAACCAGTGAGCATACCAGCCAGGACTAAATGTGCCCTATGGTTTTTTTTTGTTATTTTTACATTTCTTTTGTTTTTAAATTTATCTTCATTGTTGAAAGTATTACAGATGTCCCTATTGTGTTGTTGTTGTTGTTGTTTTTGTTTTTCCTATTGATCCCCTTCTCCTCGTACCCATTCTCTCTCACCAAGCCTTTACCACACAAATGTCTGTGTCTATGGGCTATGCATTTAATCTCTCCTCTCTGCACTTCCACTCCCACTTTCCCTCTGAAATTCATCAATCTGTTCCATGGTTCTATGTCTCTGGGTCTATTTTGTTCATCTGTTTATTTTGTTCGTTAGACTCCACATATGAGTGAGATAATGTGATATTTGTATTTCTCTGACTGGCTTATTTTACTTAGCATAATACTCTCCAGGTACCTCCATGCTGTCTTGAAGGATAAGAGATCCTTCTTTCTTACTGTTGCATAGTATTCCATATTATAAATGTACTATTGCTTTTTTATCTACTCATGTACTGATGGACACTTGGGCAGTTTCCAGATCTTTGCTCTGAACATAGGGGTGCATATATTCTTTCTGATTGGTGTTTTGGGTTTCTTAGGTTATATTCCTAGAAGTGGGATCAGTGGATTAAATGGCAGTTCCATATTTCATTTTTTTAGGAAACTTTGTACTTTTCACCATAGTGGATGCACCAGTCTGCATTTCCACCAGCAGTGTACTAGAGTTCCCTTTTCTCCACATCCTTGCTAGCACTTCCCATTTGCTGATGGTAGCCATTCTGACAGATGTGAGGTGATACCTCATTGTTGTTTAATTTGCATCTCTCTGATAATTAGTGACTTTGAGCACCTTTTCATATGTTTCTTGGCCATATGTCCACTTTGGAGAAGTGTCTATTTAAAACTACAGGACAAAGAAATAAAAAAAATAAAAAATAAAAAACTACAGGACATTGAAAAAAGAATTGGAGGAAGATATAAACAAGTGGAAGAATATATTGAATTCATGAATTGGTAGAATTAACATTATTAATAGGTCCATATTACACAAAGTAATCCTATAGACTCAATGCAATCCTATTATTAAAATACCAATGGCATATTCTACAGATCTAGAATAAATACTCCAAAAAATGTATGGAACCAAAAGAGACCCTGAATAGCGACAGCAATCTTGAGAAAGAACAAAGTTGGAGGGAACACAGTACCAGAGATCAAGTTATACTACAAAGCCACTGTAATCAAAACATCCTGATACTGGCACAAGAACAGGCATATAGATGAATGGAACAGAATAGCAACCCAGAAATAGACCCAAGCCATTATGCTCAGTTAATTTTGGCAAAGGAAGCAAGATCATGGAGTCTAGATAGTCTCTTCAATAAATGGTGTTGGAAAAATTGGGCAGATACATGCAAAAAAATGAAATTAGACAAGCAACTTACATGATCACAAGAATAATCTCAAAATGAATAAAAGGCTTAAATGTAAGTCTTGAAACCATAAAAATCCTAGAAGAAACTGTAGGCAGCAAAATCTCAGATATCTTTCTTAGCAATATGTTTGCTGATACATCTAGGGCAAGGGAAACAAAAGAGAAAATTAACAAATGGGACTACATCAAAATAAATAGCTTCTGCACAAGGATATTTTCAGGCAAGTGTTTTAATGCCCAAATAAGTTTAAGTAAACATCCTCTGTAAATGCATTTATTTTCAGTATATTAGGTAAAATATGCTGAACAAAGTTTTATACATATCTCTCAAATTATTGGACAGTACTTTGAATGTAGCTATTCTGTGCCTGTACAATGAAAAGGGAGCCTACTGCATGGGAGATCATATTTGCCAATGATACATCTGATAAGGAATTAATATCCAAAATATATAAGGAACTCATGAAACTTAACACGAGGAAGACAGAATCCAATTTAAAAATGGGCAGAGAATGATTTCTGAAGTAAATTGCTTTTGGTTTTGTCACTGAGGAAGTGAAAGAAAAACTAATTATAGTGACTAGACCAAGGTAAGGTCAGGTCTCTTGGTAAATCGTGGAAATACTAGGCTCAGGCTCTCAGACTGCTTAATTAAAGGAATATTTTTGGCTGACTGGAGCCAAGGAGGAGGAATACAGAGCAAGACGCTCTGGAAATGTGACACCAGCTGTGTTGAGTGGACCCAACACTAACTGAAAAACCTCCAAGGCCCAGACTTCATTCTTCATTTCAGATACACTGGTCTTTTTCTCTCTTTTCATCTTGTATCTGTTTCTCTAGCTTTGACATTTTTCTGCCCAATAATGTATTTTCCTACTTTATTCTCTTGCTGGGCTTGCTCACCTTTGTTCCCATCTTAATCCCCATTTTTTTAAAAAGTGGAGTTTTCTCATTGTGTTTATATACTCTCATGTTTCTCTTACTTAATTTAAAATTAGTTATTATGAACATTTTTAGGAGCTATACCTAGTGGAAAAATATTTGACATGATATTAGAATTGTTTAGAATCCTTGACCTGTCATTTGATAATAACATAAACTTCTTTGTTGTTAATTTTCACCCAGGGATATTTTTTTCTATTGATTTTTCTAGATTGAAAGGAAAGAGGAAAGACAGATAGAAACATTGATGTAAGAGAGACACATCGCTTGATTGCCTCCTGACACACCCCAACTGAGGCTGGGGATTAAACCTGCAACCAAAGTCAAGGTATGTGCTCTTGACTGGAATAGAGCCGGTGATCCTTCAGTCTGTGGGCCAATACTGTAACCACTAAGCCAAACCGAGTAGGGCTAGTTTTTGTTTTTGTTTTTTAAATATGAAATGATTCATGATTTGGGTGTCATTCTTGGGCAGAGTCTATGCTAATCTTCTTTGTATTATTCCAATGTTAGTATATGTGCTGCTGAAACAAGCATGTGACGAATTTTTTTATTCTATAAAATAGCAGTATTATGAACTTTTAAATACTAAAGCAAATAAAACATACACATATATGTTATGAAAGAACATTAAATACATGTGCAAACTATATACAAATGTAAGTTAGCTTACTTTCATTTTCTCTCTCAAACTAAAGTTAAAACAATATAAGCTATATTTTTTTTTGTTATAAACCCTTGGTATTTGTTTTATTTATTATTTTAGTTTGAGATTTATTTGCTCCAGTTATTACAAATGGGAAAAAGATCCCTGTTCTTGGATTACAGTATTATTATTTCTATACATCTATTTTTTGCACATTTCTCTGAGAGTAGCAATGCATTAAGCTATCATCATCAATATGTTAGCTTGAGTTAATTTATGAAATTAGCCCAAATAGCAATTGGATAATGGGAGGAATATGACCAAGGATGGTTATGTTTTAAAAACTGAGTCAGGGATGTGACGTTGTCAGGTTCAGTGACCTGGCAAAACTTTGAACAGCCACAGATTAACCTACATTCAAAGTACTGTCTAATAATTGGAGAGATAGATATAAAACTTTTTCAGTATTGGGTTAGAAAACAAAATTCTTAATGCAAGTTTTCCTTTTTTTACCTAGTGTACTGAAAATAAATAAATTTACAGAGGTTGTTTATTTAAACTTATTTGGGCATTAAAACACTTGCCTAAAAATTGACTTCTATGTTATCAAGTGAAAAAAACTTTTACTCTCTAGAATTCTTGGGGAAAAGAAGTATCTTTCTGAATATTTGGATTTTACAGGTACTAGAGATTACCTCTTCAAATGCAGAGTTAAATAGATTATTTTTGTAAATTACTTTATATTATCTTTATAAAATGATTATTTCTTCCTCTCCACAATAGCATTGTATATATAATAATTTATACAGTTGGCCGAAACTGGTTTGGCTCAGTGGATAGAGTGTCGGCCTGTGGACTGGGGGGTGCCGAGTTCGATTCCCATCAAGGGCATGTACCTTGGTTGCGGGCACATCCCCAGTAGGAGGTGTGCAGGAGGCAGCTGATCTATGTTTCTTTCTCATCAATGTTTCTAACTCTCTCTCTCTCTTCCTCTCTGTAAAAAAATCAATAAAATATACTTTAAAAAATAATAATTTATACAGATGAATCAAAATTATCATTAGGAAGATCTATTATTATGATAATAGCAGACAGGTTTCACCCTCCCAAAACTTTAAGACATAATTGACCAAACAGCCGAAACGGGTTTGGCTCAGTGGATAGAACATCAGTCTGCAGACTGAAAGGTTCCAGGTTCGATTCCAGTCAAGGGAATGTAGCTTGGGTTGCGGGCACATCCCTAGTTGGGAGCGTGCAAGAGGCAGCTGACAGATGTGTCTCTCTCATCGATGTTTCTAACTCTCCCTTCCTCTCTGTAAAAAATCAATAAAATATATATTTTTAAAAAATCGACCAAACAGTTCTTGACTTTGTTCATTCAACTGATGTAACACAATGCCTAGAACCTAGTTATAAACGAATATTTTGTTCAGTAGATGAAGCTGCCCTTTAAAACTCCATAGAACATAAATACTTATAAATACTTCTTGGTTAAATATATAAATGAAAAAGTTAAAATTTAGTACAGTTTAGTATTAAACATTCTACCTATTACACAGTGATTTTAGGAAGGAGGCAGCATTAGTAGCATTATTTACCTGCTTACAGAAATATGCTGTGTATCTCTTTGGACTGGAGACATGAATAATGAGACTAACTTTCCTTCTCAGTCCAAAAGTACCCATATAAACTAGTGACAGCATAATAAAATTTCTCCAAACTTCAAAACTCAGTCTAATCACACAGAACCCCACCCTCCAAATCTCCTACTTCATATATAGCACTGGTACAGCCCTTCTAAATTAAGAGTATCTTACGTGATAGAACTGTGTTTCCCACATCTAATGCCATGTCTATTGGTTGATTGAATGACTAGATAGAGGAATGAAGATGAGAGATAGAAGCAGAAGTAAGGGAATTAGACCAAAGAAAGATGTCCTGAGGCACAATAATAACCTACATTTCTTAGTAAATTGTGTAGAAGATAAATAAGAGTAATAATAGTATCATTTCAGTAAGTGAATAACCTTTCCTGAGCCTTCTTTCAAGAACACAAGTCATTTGCAAAATTCCTGGTGTATGTTTTTTATAATAGTAAGGAAAAATTATTACTTTAAGAATGGGCTGCAGCTTTTGCTAGATAACCTAAAAGAATGGAACATTACTTATAGAGAAAAAAAGTGAACTTTTGTTTAGAAGCCACCTAGATGGACTTTTTGTTAGTTGTGAAAGGTGGGGTGTCTAGACAGTGTTTGAACAGAAAAGACTGAAGGAAAAGAGCTCAGATTACCTTTGCAGAGTAAAGTAACAGAAATTTGATAAATGCCCTCTCTTGAGCTAAGTTTGACAGGAGTAGGAAATAGAAGAGATTTAGAGGGTTTGAAGTGAGGGAGAGAAACAGCTCTGAGAACCATGACAGAGGAAGGGACTTAAGGAACAAGGCTATCGGGAATGCTAAAAATCTTTAGTAATAGTGCTTTGTAGGATTCAACTTTTTTAATATTGTTGAGAGTATTACAGATGTCCCCCATTCCTCCCCACTTTGCCACTCTGCCCAGCCCCTACCCTACCCCAGGCCTTTACCTCAGTATTGTTTGTGTCCATGGGCTACACACATATGAATATACTACAGGCCCGCTGCACGAAATTTGTGCATGGGGCAGAGTCCCCTCATTCCAGCCTTCACCCTCTCTAATCCAGGACATCCCTCTCACTATCTTGGACCACTGGCTCCTAATCACTCACCTGCCTGATTGCCTGGTCGCCCCTAACTGCCTTCACAGGCCTGCTCGCCCCTCACTGCCTCTGTGTGCCAGCATGATCACCCCTAATTGCCCCGCCTCCCCCCGCCCTGTTAGCCTGGTCACCCCTAACTGCCCCTCCTACTGGCCTGGTCTCTCCTAACTGCCAGCCCTGTCGGCCTGTTTGCCTCCATCTGTGCCCCCCTGCTGGCCTGGTCGCCCCCAATTCCTCCCCAACCCCCGCCGACCTGGTCACCCCAGGCAGCCTACTTGTTCAGTTGATGGTCATCCCTCACTAACCCCCCTGCCAGCTTGGTCATAGGCAGCTATCTTGTGAGTGTGTGAAGGTCAATTTGCATATTCTTCTTTATTACATAGGAAGTTATTTGATTAATCTCTCCCAGTCCCATGTCTTCCCCTCTGAAATCTGTTTCATGCCTCCATGCCTCTGGACCTGTCAGTTTATTTTGTTTGGATTCCAGTATGTCGGAATTCAATTTGAAGTTGTTTCTGTACTACGCTATAATTATCCTTAGTTACCAGCTTAAAACGTTGATAAAAGAACTATTAATTATATGTTGATTGAAGGAGAAGGGGCAGTTTTCTATACTTGGGATAAACAGGGTGTTGAGAAAAAAATTAGTTACAGGAGGCAAGACAAGGAACAGGATTGAGAGGATGTAGGAGTAGGGAGTTGCCATAAATTTTTATTTAAGTCTTAAAATTCCTGGCAAAAGAATCACTTCAGCATATTGTTAATGAGGTTTAAAAAAAAAGTTGTGGCTGAGATTTCAAGGCTTCTGATTTTGTGGGCTTAGGATCAAACTCAGAGCTGTGTTTGGGCACTGTTCAAGACACAGTTTTAGACTCTTTGATGTTTTGAAACACAATGTGATAAGAGATCAAAGGATGGAAACTTATTGCATCTAAGAGTTGATGCATTCATTTCAAAGGCAGGTGTGCCTTGCAAAACTAGGGTTATACATAGTCAATTGTTCGGGTTGAATTAGAAAGCAGCTCAAAGAAGAAAACTTTCTACAGTGATAATTTAATTTCTATTAATTATTTCTTGCTACATTAAAAATATCAACAAAATAAGAACTCCGGAATCAACTTCTTAATAAGTCATCTTCTGGTACTAAGTTTTTGAAAATTTCCATTCCCTAAAGATCTTTTTCTGTTGCCTGGCCCTGATAAAAGTGCTCCTTAACCTTTGGTTTTATTAATGTAAAATCAAGAAATCATAAAGTCTTAAGATTTGACAGTACTTCATGCATTTATCAATTTGAAATGCTTACTCTGTGTGTAGGGCATTGATTCTATTTGGTATTGATTCTGTTTTGTTGTTTTTATAGTTTTTCACCCTTGAGAATTTACAATCTCAAGTGGGGAAATACTTACATCATATTAAATAGAATGTTATGTTATTGTTACCCTACTATTCTTTTAAAACTAATTAATATAAACTTTAAAGTATGTCCTTAAACGGAAGCATAACTTGTTAATTGTTTGCATGCCCTCTGAAATTAAGACAATGTCCATTGTAGTTTTAACCTTACCATACTTTTTAAGATAAATGAAAAAGCTCTGTTTTCTGGGCACAGCTCCCTCCCCCACCCACATGGTGATAGTGGAAGCCACCATTTTGTGCAACATAACACCCTGCCCAACACAGCTGTCTGGCCTAGCAGTGGATAGCAGACAAAAGGAGGGCAAAGTATTTCTGCAGGATTCTGGAAGTGGAAATGAGACACAGAACCCTGTCTGTAACCAGGAGGTAAAGACGTTAGTTACGGTTTCTTCATCAGTGGCCAGGTGTCCTACCATATAAACTAAAGAAGTAGAGAAGCCAGTCTACAAAAAAGACAGAAGAATGGAAAAAAAAAAGGGCAGAGGAATGGTGGGGGTGGGGACTCCGTGATGGAATTCATACAATACATAAGTTTAGTTTAACTTAAAAAATTTTGAGAGCAGCTAACTCTTGAGCTAGCATGTGCTTGAGTTTTCTGAAACTTTCCCAGTATCTAGAAATTAGCTTTGTAATCAGCTTCTTCACCTACCCCAGCCTCTGGCAACCAGTAATCTATCTTCTGTTCCTGTATTTTTGCCTTTGCAAAATGTATAAATGGAGCTCTACAGAATGTATCCTTTTGTGTCTATCTTCCTTCACTTTGTATAATGCATTTGCCATGTTGTTGCTATGTATAACGTGTTTGTTACTCTTTATTGCTTAGTAGTATCCCATTACATGGATGTACTACAGATCATTTAACCATTTCCCAGTTGAAGGATATTTGGGGAATTTTAAATTTTTAGTAATTATAAGTAAAACTTACAATTATTTACATGCATTTTTATGTGAATGTAAGTTTTTATTTCACTTGGGATAAATACTAGTTCCTAGGTATAGAATTGTTGGGTAGTGTCGAATTTTTGTTTGTTTTGGCTTTGTTTTTGTTTTTTAAAATTTAGCCATTCTAGTAAGTTTTAGTGTTATCTCATTGATTCTTTAAATTTTATTCCTGTAGTGGCTGATGGGGAATATCTTTTCAAGTGTTTACTTGCCACCATATCTCCTCCTTTGTGAAGTACTGTATTTATTCAGATCTTTTGCCCTCCTTTTATTTGGTTGTTGAATTTCGAGAATTCTTTATGTAGTCTATATAAAAGTCAATGGCAGTGATTTGTTGTTGTTAATCCTTACCCGAGGATATTTTTTTTCCCATTGATTATTTATTTATTTAGTTAGTTAGTTAGTTTAGAGAGAGTGGAAGGGAAGAGAGAAGGGAAGGAGGGAGAGAGACAGGAAACACCTCAATTGGTTGCCTCCTGCACTCATTCAGATGGTCGCTGAGAAACAAACCTGTTAAGGAAATGCACCTTGGTTGGAGGCACATCCCCAGTGGGGAGTGTGCAGGAGGCAGCTGATTGATGTTTCTCTCTCATCAATGTTTCCAAAACTGTCTATCCCTCTCCCCTCTTCTCTGTAAAAAAATCAATAAAATATATTTTTGAAAAAAGAAAAGAAAAGGTGTTTCCTCTGCAGCTTATGCACAGAGGACCCCCTGCATTGTGTCCATTGGGCTAGGGGCATGTCCCTGCCATTTGGGGGGGAGGGAGGGTGGGGCATACTCCTGAGGCTGCCAGCCAGCCTCTCATTGTGGGAGCTGGGCTGGGGAGAGTGGACCCGGTCCTCGGCTTGGTGCCAGTGCAAATGCAAGCAGCCACTGGGCAGGAACATCTGCCTGGCACCTGTACCTGTAGGCCAGGAGTGGCCTGGGGCATTCTGGGATCTCAGTTGCTCAGGGCCTATCCACGGGCCTACAGGCTAGGAGTGCTTGGGTCCCGAGAATGTTCTCAGTAACTGCATATGCAAATTAATCCGTCATCTTTGTCGAGTTCGTTTACATGCTCACTCCTTATTGACTGGTGAGTGTAGTGGAGATACGGTCAATTTACATGTTTCTCTTTTATTATATAGAACTAGTAGCCCTGCCCACGAATCCATGCACCACTAGCTCTCTGTGGGGCCTGGCCGCTTTATGCCTGTTGCCCAGAGGCTCTCCATGGCCCAGAGGCCCATTTACACCCCAGCCTGGCCAGAGGCCATCCACAGCTGGGAAATGCAAACGGCTTCCCTCTCTGTTCTCAGGAACTCCAGTAAAGGGCTTTCTTCCTCTTTCTTGGCCGGCTTTCACCCCTGTGCCTCCATCACCAGCCCCTCTTGTAACACTATCCTCCACCCTCTGGCCACCTAGGCTTGACCTTGCCTAGGAGTCAGAGGCCACTGGACTCTGCTCATCTCACTGGTTCCTTCTCTTATGCAAGTGTTCTACACCCCAGCCTGGCCAGAGGCCCATTCGTGGCCCAGTGCGGAATGCTTGCTTCGTCGCCACGAGCATTCTGCCAGGCTGCTCACGCTGCCTGCTCTCAGTAGCTGCCTCCCTCTCTCTCTCCCCCCACTCCCAGGACTGGGGGACTTCAACGGGGCTGAGAGGACTGGGAGCCACCATCTTGTGGCTATGGGCGCCACCATCTTTGTGATGGAGTGATGCTTAGTTTGCATATTACCCTTTTATTAGATTATCAAAGAGATAATGTATACAAAGAGAGAATCTTTAAAGCAGCAAGAAAAAAAAGAACAACTTGTTACATGCAAGGAAAGCCTCCATAACACTGTGGCCAAAGGAAGAGGGATGACATATTCAAAGTGCTGAAAGTAAAGAACTTTAAATAAAATACTATACATGGCAAATTTGTTGTTCAGAACAAAATGAAAGATAAATTATTTCCTAAACAAACAAAAGCTGAAGGTGTCTATCACCACTAAATTGGCCTTATAATAAATGTTATAAACAGTTCTTCAGGCTGAAATAAAAGTATGCTAATTATTAATAAAACATGAAAGTATAAAACTTAATGATAAAGGTAACATAGTTAAAGATAAAATAATACTGTAATGGTGGTGGTTAAATTACTTATAATTCTAGTATAAAGTTTTTAGGCAAAAGTATTAAAAATAACTACAATTACAATAGTTTGTTAAAGCATACATAATTTAAAAGTTGTTAAGTGACATTATAACATAAAATATTGGACAGTGGTATGTAAATGTAAAGGTTTGTATGCATTCAAAGTTAAGTTGTTATCAGCTTAAATTACTCTTATAAATATAATATATTTTCTGTAATCTTCATGGTAATCACAAAGCAAAAAATCATTGAAGAAAAACAGAGAAAGAGAAAGGAGTTGAAGCATAGACCTGTAAAATCACAAGGGAAGAGAGGAAGAAAGAAACTATAAAACAGCCAGAAAACAATTAAGAAAGTAGCAGTAATAATTCCATACCTTTCAGTAATTACTTTAAATATAAATGGACTAACTTCTTGAATCAAAAGACATAGATTGGCTGAATGGATAACAAAGCAGGACTTAATTATATTCTACTTAGAAGAGAATCACTTCAGCTTTAAGGATATACATGGACTGAATGTGAAAGGATGGGAAAAAATATTCTATGCAAATAAATTCTAAAAGAATGCAGGAGTATAATAGACGACATAGACATTAAGCCAAAAACTGTAACAAGAGACAAAGAAGGTCTTTATATAATAATACAATTATGTGCTTTATAACCATGTTTCGGTCAATGATGGACTACATATGAGATGGTGGTCCCATAATATTATCATGGAGCTGAAAAACTCCTGTCTCCTGGTGACATTGTAGCTGTCATACTGTTCTAGTGCAATGCATTACTTGTATGTTTATGATGATGGTGGTGTAAACAAACCTGCACTACCACTTGCATACTAGTAAAAGTATAGCACATATAATTACAGTAGTAGGCAAAGTAAGTACACTCTCTGATGTTCGTACAATGAATGAAATCACTTAATGATGCATTTCTTAGATCATATGCCCATTGTTAAGCATCACATGACTGAAATGGGGACAGTTATTCAAGTTGTTATAACAATTATAAATATTCAGCCAACATTGGAGCACCTAAATATACAAAACAAGTATTAACACATTGGAAGGGAGAAATAGACAACAATGAAATAATCCTAGGAGGCTTTAATACCCCACTTTTTTTTTTAATAAAAATAAAATGGGTAATGGACCTAAATAGATACTTTTCGAAAGGAGACATTCAGAAGGCCAAGAGACATATGAAAACATACTCAAAGTCACTAATATTCCACTTTCAACAATGGCTAAATGATCCAGATAGAAAACTAGTAAGAAAACAATGAACTTACACTTCATGTTGGATCAGCTGGACCTAACAAACATAGACCGAACATTCCATCCAACAACAGCAGACTGCACATTCTTCTCAAGTGCATACAGAATGTTCTCCAGGATAGGTCATATGTTTGGCCACAAAACAAGTCTTAATAAATTTAAGATTATTGAAATCATATCAAGCATCTTTTCTAACCACATGGTATGAACTAGAAATCAATTACAAGAGAAAAATCTCAAATATGTAGAGATTAAACCTTATGCTTATGAAAAATAATGAGCCAAGTAGAAATCAAAAGAGTAATAGAAAATATAAGACAAATGAAAATGGAAACACAACTTACCAATTTTATTAGATGCATTAAAAACACTTCTAAGAGGGAAGTTTAGAGTAATAAAAGTCCACATTAAGAAAAAATCTCTAAAATAACCTAACTTTACACCTCAAAGAACTAGATAAAGAACAAATTAAGCTCATGTTATTAGAAAGAAGGAACAAAGATAACAGAAACAAATAAAATAGAGACTAGAAAGATAATAGAAAAGATCAATGAAACTAAGTTGGTTTTTTAAAAACATAAAATTAATAAACCTTTAGCTAGATTGAAGAAAAAAGAGAAAACTCAAGTGTAATAAAAAATGAAAGTGGAGATATACCAACTATAATACAGAAATACTAAGGATCATAAGAAACTCCTATGAACAATTATATACCAACAAATTGAACTGAGAAGTGGGTACATTCCTAGAAACATAAAAGCTACCAAGATTGAATTATGAAGAAATAGAAAATCTGAACAGACCAATAATGAGCAAGGATATTGAATTAAAAATAAAAAATCTTCCAACATAAAAAGCACAGGAGCAGATGATTTTACAAGTTAATTATACCAAACATTTAAAAAATATGTTATTTATTTATTTTGGAGAAAGGAAGAGAAAAGGAAAGAGAAATATCAATGAGAGAGAGAAACATTTATTGGCTGCCTGTTAGGGATCTAGTCCACAACTAGGCCTGTTTCTGAACAGGAATTGAACCAGTGACCTCTTGGTACATGGGACAAGACTCAACCAAGTTACACCTTCTCAAACTGTTCTCAATCAGAAGAAGAAACACTTCCAAACTATTTTTGTGAGGCTAGTATTACTCTGATACCAAAGCCAGCAGACACTGTAAGAACAGAAAATTATAGGCCAAATTTCTTTTTCTTTTTCTCTTTTTAATTCTAATCTGAAGATATTTTTTCACTAGAAGTCCAGTGCACGAATTTGTGCATGGGTGGGGTCCCTTGGCCTGGCCAGTGATCGGGGTCAATTGTTGTCATCTCGCCCACCCCCGATCAGGGCCAGGCAGCCAGGGAGGAGGGACAGCGAGAGGTTGGTGGGCCAGCAGGGGGGAGGGGGATCATGGGAGGTTGGCTGGCTGTGGGAGATTGGCTATGGGAGCACACTGACCACCAGGGTGTAGCTCCTGTGGTGAATGCCTGCCCCCTGCTGGTCAGTGCCCATCATAATGATCTGTCAATTGGTCAAACAGCTGTAATGGTCACTTTGGCTTTTATATATACAGTGGTACTTCGAGATACGAGTGCACTAACATACAAGATTTTTCATATGCAAGCTGTTGAGCGAGGGATTTTTGCTTTGAAATACGAGCAACATTTGAGAAAGGAGTAATCGCGCCGATCAGCCTGCTGCACACGACCCACCAGTTTACCGCGACTTGAGCATCTCATAGTTTTCCACGCCTCAAGGTTACAAAACAAATTAAACTCGTATCTCGAGGTGCCACTGTGCCTGAACCCTGCAATCCATTGCTCCAAAGAGGTAGGCCCTGCCCACCCATCTGGGACTCTTTAATGGATTGTCCCAAAGAGGTAAGCCGGAGCCAGGGATTCTGCCTCTGTGCCACATGGAGCTGTGGAACCACTCTCCCCCCCACCCCCTGCAGGCCTCACCATACAGAGTTGAGGAACCCCCCCACCAGGCCCCTAGAACCCAGCAGAGGTGCTCAGAGGCCTCTGCTGGGACCCAAGCCCCTAGTGATGGATTGTAATAGTGTGACGCAAGTCCCTGATGCTGCAAGTCTCCACCCACCTGCACCTGCTATGCAGCCTGTTGACTGGTCATTACACATGAGGGTGTCCTGACTATTTACTTATTATCCTTTTATTAGTATAGAAAGATTGATTTTCAGACAGAGTAGAAAGGAGAGAGAGTGTGAGAGAGAAACATTGATGTAAGAGAGATACATGGATTGGTTGCCCCCTGCATATGCACTAACTGGGGCCTGGGATCAAATCTTTAAGATCAGATACAAGACAAGGATGCCCATTCTTCATTCTTGCCACTTGTATTCATCTGAAAGTCCTAGCTAGAGCAGTTAGTGAAAGTAATTAATTAGTTAATTAATAGCATCCAAATAAAAAAGAAGTCTCTATTTGCAGATGACACAATATCATATACAGAAAACCCTAAAGATTGCACCAAAAGATTATTAGAAAAAATTCAGATACAGTCCCATTTTTAATAACAAGAAGAAATATTTAGGAGTAAATTTAACCATGGAGGTGAAAGATTTATACACGAAAACTTTCAAACATTAATGAAAAATTGAAGAAAATGCAATTAAGTGGAAAATACTTTGTGTTCATGGGTTGGAAGAATTAATAATAAAGATCAATATTACTCTGAGTTCTGTGGATTCAATGCAATTATTACAAAAAATTTTCACATAAATAGGGAAAAAATCCTAAATTCATATGGAACCACAAACGATTCCAAATAGCCAATGCAATCTTGAAAAAAGAACAAAGCTGGACACATCACACTTCCTGATTTCTAACTATATTGCAAAGCTACAGTAGTGCGGTATAGGCATAAAAATAGATACATAGATCACTAAAACAGAATATAAACCCAGAAATAAACATGCATATATGATTAATTAATTTTCAATAAAGGAGACAAAAATATACAGTGGGGGAAGAATAGTGGTGTTAGGGAATTGGATATCGATATCTACATGCTAAAGAATTAAAATGGACTCCTATTTTGCACTGTACACAAAAATTAACTCAGATTGGATTAAGACTTGAATATATGACCTGAAACCATAAAAATCTTCAAAGAAGCCATAAGGGATAAGTTCCTACTCTTGAGAATACCTATAGCTCAAGGGAATCTAAGGGGGAGGGTGCCTTCTTTTCCAGTGTAGATATTGCTGGGTTCAGCTCCCATCTTGATTATACCCTGCCCCTTAGCCATCACAGAAATGCAAATCAAAACCATAATGACATGCAACCTCACACCTTTTAGGATGTCTATTATCATAAAGAAAAGATGTAACAAATGCTGGGAGAATGTGGAGAAATGAGAATTCTTGTATACTGTTAATCTTATTAAAAATTGGCTCAGCCTGGCTGGCATGGCTCAGTGATTGAACAGGAGCTCACAGTTTGATTCTGGATCAGAGCACATGCCTGGATTGTAGATTCAATCCCCAGTGTGAGTGAGAAGGAGGCAGCTGATCAATGATTTTCTCTCATCATTGATGTTTTTCTATATTTTTCTCCCTTATCCCTTCCTCTCTGAAATCAGTAAAAATGTATTTTTTTAAATATTGGCTCAAATATATCACTGACATAATGTAAAACATAAAACTACAACACTTTTTTTTAAAAAATTAAGGAAAAACTTCAAGATATAGAGTTAAGCAAAGAATTATTAAACTTGACACTAAAAGTATAATCTATAAAACAAAAATTGATAAATTGGATTCTATCAAAATTCAAAACTTTTTCTCTGCAAAAATCCTTTTAATAGGATGAAAAGTCAAGCTACAGACTGGGAAAAAAATACTTTAAACCACATACGTGATAAAAAAAACAAAAACTAGAATCTAGAATATGTTTAAAATCCTCAAAACTTAATAGTATATAAAAAAAGAAAAAATCTAATTAGAAATGGGCAAAAGACATAGAGTCATTTCATCAAAGAGGAATATGTGCAGATAGCTATACATGCTGTTCCCTAACCATTACAGAAATGTAAGTTGAGACCAAAATGAGAAATTACTACATACTTATCAGAACAGCTAAAATAAAAACTAATGACAACACCAAATGCTGGCAAGGGTGCATAAAAACTACTTTGCTGATGGGAATTAAAATGGTATAATCAATCTGGAAAACAATCTGTCAATTTTTTAAAAAACTAAACATGCAATTGCCATAGAAGCAATTACACTCTGGTATTTATTACAGAGAACTGAATCCTGGTTATGAATATTCATAGCATCTTTGTTTTTGCTTTTCCATTGATTTTTAGAGAGAGTGGAAGGGAGGGAGAGGGACAGAGAGAAAGAGACATCGGTATGAGAGAGACACATCTATGGGTCCATGGGTTGCCTCCTGCATATGCCCCGACGAATTTAGTTATGTCTAAAGACTACTATTTTATAGCTACTATTTTATATTCTTCTGTGCCATTTCATTTACTGCTGTGAGAAATTGACTTCTAATTATCCGAATTTCCCACAGTGCAAATCCTATGGAAAGGAGCTACATATATTTTATAGGCTCTGTGTTGAATGTTTGAAAGCACAACTGACTAAAGAGTAAATTAATGGTTTCACATTATGAAGGACAGTGCTATTTGTATGCAAATGTATATAACAACCTTTGAGATATAATTCACAAGTCATACAGTCCATCCATTTCAAGTATATGATATAATGGTTATTTCTTTAACAGGGCAAAAAGGATGTGACCCAGATATTTAACAACATCTTGAGAAGACAGATAGGCACTCGATGTCCTACTGTGGAGTACATTAGTGCTCATCCTCATATCCTTTTTATGCTGCTCAAAGGGTATGTACATGTTTTCCTTCAAAGTAGGTTTGAGTTTGGAATAGTTGTTAAAAGTAGAGCTTATATGCATATGCATAGCCCATGGACACATAATAGTGTGAGGAAGGCCTAGGGAAGAAGGGGGAGCAGAGTGGAGTCGATCAATGGGGGATAAAGAGGAACATCTGTAATACTTTAATCAATAAAGATACTTTTTTATATTTTGTTGAGTTTTTGCAGAGAGGAAGGCAGAGGGATAGAGAGTTAGAAACATCAATGAGAAAAACATCTATCTGCTGCCTCCTGCATATCCCTTACTGGGGATTGCCCACAACCCAGGTACATACCCTGATGGGAATTGAACCTGGGACCCTACAGTCTGTAGGACGACACTCTATCCACTGAGCCAAACCAGTTAGGGCAAGATAAAATTTTTAAAAACTATATAGAATTAGCTTCATTTTGAGATATGATGTGTTCTCTTTTGGAATAACAGTAAAGGTATTTGCCATGGTTGAGGTCAGCCTTCCAAATCAGCATCATCATAATTAGTTAGACCACAGCAAAATCCTTTCTTTACATCTTTATATTCCTTTTTTCAATATTAAATTTATTGAGTGACATTGGTTAATAAAATTAAGTATTACATCATCTGTATGTTGCATTCTGTGTTTACCATCCAAAGTCAAAACTCTTCCTGTTGTCATATTTTGACCCCCATACCTTCCCTCCTTCCTCTCCCCCTTTCTGTGGGAACCCCTTTCATGTCTCTCATGATTCAGGGTTCCCATTCAGGGTTCCAGTTCTGGAGTAGGCCACACACAAATGAAAAGAGACTAGAAAATTATTAATTTGGTGATATTGGGGGACCAGGCAGGAGCTTACCTCTAGTGGGAGGACTACTCACTGCTCTGGCCTTGCTATTCTTTTTATTAAGATTATGGGATACATCCATAGCCTTTAGGCAGGAAATTCCAATAACAAAAATACATAAGACAAACAGAGATGGAGGCTACTTCAGCTAACAATGTTTCAACTAAACAGTGAGTGGTTAGAGCAATTAAGGTTGTTGACCAGCCTTCCAGGCTTCCTGTCCACATCTTTCTATAAGTGAAACAATGTTCGGTTTCAGGCATCTTTCTCCTCTGGTAACCACCATAGTGTTGTCTGTCTATGAGGTTTTGTTTACTTGTCTTATTTGTTCATTTGTTATTTTCAGTTTTATATCCTATATGAATAAAATCATATGATTATTGACTTTTTCATCTGACATATTTTGCTTAGCATGATATGCTTAAGATTCATCTTTATAGTTGCAAATGGCAGTATTTCATCTTTTCTTATGGCTCAATAGTATTCCACATCTTCTTTATCCACTCCTCTATCAAAGGACACTTCAGTTGTTTCCATGTCTTAGCCACTATGAATAATGCTGCAATGAACATAGAGGTATATATATCTTTACAAATAAATATTTTTAAATTTTCAGGTAGATACCCAAAAGAGGATTGCTGGGTCACATGGTAACTCTATTCTTAATTTTTTTAAGAACTCATTTAGGATGTCCTAGCCAGAGCAACCAGGCAACAGAAAGAAATAAAAGACATCCCCCGAAAAAACACACAAAAACACCCAAATTAGGAATGAAATTGTCACTTTTGGCAGAAGATAGGGTTCTTTATATAGAAAACCCTCAAGACTCCATTTAAAAAATTATTAGAAACAATAAATAAATATAGTAATTTTGCAGGATACAAAATCAATGTGCCAAAATCCATTCCATTTCTCTATATAACAATAAATTCTTTTTTAAAAAAAGTAAAAAAAAATTCTTTTATAATTGCAACAAAAATAATAAAATACCTAGGAAAACTAGTAAACTTAACAAAATATATGAAGGACATTTACACTAAAACTATATCATTATAATAAATTGAATAAGACAAAGAAATGGATATTCTGTGTTCATAGATTGGATGAATCAACATACTTAAAGTGACCATATTAGGGAAACCAAGATGGCAGCATAGGTGAACACCTAAACTGCTGCCTCGCACAACAATTTCAAAACTACAACTAAAAGACAGAACAGACATCATCCAGAACCACAGGAAAGCTGGCTGAGTGGAAATTTTACAACTTGAAGGAAAGACGGGGGCTCACGGAAACTCAGAGAAGCTGCAAAAAGCTGAGTTGGGAGGAAGATAAAACCTCCCAACTGTGCTGAAATCCACTTCCAACTGTACTAAACCCCAGTTTCAGGCAAGACCCTGGGGATTCAGACTCATACAGGTCTCCAGAGCACATGGAAATTCAGGGGAGCCATGAAAGGCAGAGGTCTGGAGGCACACGTGTGCGAGTACACAGAGAGGTCTGCAGTGATTACCAAGGGACACTGAGACCCAGGAGCCTCATACGGCAGGGCTGATGGGAAGACAAGGCTGTTTGCTCAGCCCTGAGACTCTGCCTCATCCAAGATGAACAAAGAGGCTTTTGCAGTTTTGCAAGTCTTGTATCCATAAGGCTGACTCCAACACAGAAGTTCTCCCAGCATAGACATAGCTAATACTCACAACTAATTGGTTTGAAGGTCAGTTCCCCCCAGTGATACTAACAACCATCAAGACTTAACTACAACAAGATTGTATACACAGTCCATAAAGAGATACACCAAGAGTGTCCACCTCAGGTAACTGGGGAGGCGGAGCTACTGGGTCATATAGGACAACTAGCACACAAAGCAACTCTACCAACTCAGGGAAGCAGCGAAATGCAGAGACAAAAAACCAGATCACAAACAAAAGAAATGGAGGAAACAAATGACTGGATATACTGTTCAAAACCACAGTTATAAAATTGTTCCAGAATTTTCTAAAAAGGGTCAATAAATATAGTGAGACCCTCGAGGATATAAAAAGGACCAACTAGAAATTAAACATACATTGACAGAAATAAAAAATATACAGAGACCTAACAGCAGACTGGAGGAATGCAAGAATCAAGTCAAATATTTGATATACAAAGAAGCAGAAAACATTCACCTGGAAAAGCAAAAAGCAAAAAGAATCCAAATAGTTGAAGATAGTGTAAGGATCCTCTGGGACAACTTCAAGTGTACCAACATCAGAATTATGTGGGTGCCAGAAGAAGCGAGAAAGCAAGATACTGAAACCTATTTGAAGAAATAATGACTGAAAATTTCTCCCACCTGATGAAAGAAATAGACTTACAAGTCCAGGAAGCACACAGAACTCCAAACAAAAGGAATCCAAAGAGGACCACACCAAGATACATCATAATTATAATGCCAAGAGCAAAAGACAAAGAGAGAATATTAAAAGGAGCATGAGAAAAACAGATCATTATCTACAAAGGAGCACCCATACGATTGTCAACTGATTTCTCAACAGAAACTATGCAGGCCAGATGGGAGTGGCAAAAAATATTCCAAGTGATGAATAGCAAGAACCTACAAGCAAGATTACTCTACCCAGAAAAGCTATCATTTAGAATTAAAGGTCAGATAAAGAGATTCACAGATAAGAAAAAGCTAAAGGAGTTCATTAACACCAAACGAGTATTATATGAAATGCTGAAAGATGCTGTTAAGAAGAGGAAGAAGAAGAAAAAGGTAAAGATAAAAATTATGAACAGCAAATACATATCTGTCAACAAGTGAATCTAAAAATCAAGTGAATTAAAAATCGGATGAACAAAGTAAACTGATGAATATAATAGAATCAGGGACATAGAAAGGGAGTGGACTGACAATTCTCAGGGGAAAAGGGATGAGGGGGTGCAGGGAAAGACTGGACAAAAATCATACACCTATGGATGAGGACAAAGGGGGGGAGGTAAGGGCAGAGGGAGGGGTGGGAGCCGGTTGGAGGGGAGCTATGGGGGGAAAAAGAGGAACAATTATAATAATCTGAACAATATTTATTAAATCAAAACAACAAAATATAAAGTGACCATATTACCCAAAGCAACATATTGATTTAATGCAACCTCCATTAAACTCCCAATGGCATTTTTTCTTTTTTTTTTAAATTTAACTTTATTACTGAAATATTACATATATCCCCCTTCCACCACCACACCTTTTTTTTTTTTTTTAATTTCATTGACACCTTCCATCAGGCTTTCTCCACCCAATGGCATTTTTTAAGAAACAGAATAAAAAATCATCAGATTTATCATGAACCACAAAAAACCTTAAATAGCCAAAGCAATCCTGAGAAATAAGAAAAAGTCAGAGGGATCATAATCCCTGACTTCAGATTATACTATAAACTGACAATAATCAAAATAGCATTTTTATATTTCTAGATAAAGTTCCTCTATTTACTGCTTCTCTTTCTTCCACTTATCTATTACCTCTTGTCTCTTCTTTATTATATTACTAGAGGCCCAGTGCACAAAATTTGTGCACGGGGGTTGAGGGGTGGTGTCCTTCAGCCCAGCCTGTTCCCTCTCCAATCTGGGACCCCTCGAGGAATGACTGACTGCCCTTTAGGCCCAATTCCACTGGGCAGTCGGCCATCCCTCTCACAATCTAGGACTTCTGGCTCCCAACTGCTTGCCTGCCTGCCTTCCTGATTGCCCCTAACTGATTCTGCCTGCAAGCCTGATCACACCCCTAACCACTCCCCTGCCAGCCTTTTTGACCCTAACTGCTCTCCCCTGCAGGCCTGGTCCCTCCTCCCAACTGCTCTCCCCTGCAGGCCTGGGTCTTCCCCCCTCCCCCACTGCCCTTCCCTGCAGGCCTGGTCATCCCCAACTTCCCTCCTCTGCCTGCCTGGTCACTCCCAACTGCACTCCCTTGCAAGGTTGGCCCCTTCCAACTGCCCTCCCCTGCTGGCCTAATTGCCCACAACTGCCCTCCCCTGCTGGCCTAAGTGCCCACAACTGCCCTCTCTTGCAGGCCTGGTCCCTCCCAACTGCCCTCCCCTGCTGGTGATCATGTGGTGGCCACCTTGTATCCACATGGAGACAGTCATCTTGTGTGTTGGAGTGATGGTCAACCTGCATATTACTCTTATTAGATAGGATAGAGGCCTAGTGCACTGGTGGGGGCCAGCTGGTTTGCCCAGAAAAGTGTCCCATATCAGGGTGGTGGTTCCCTTGGGGTGTGGGGTGGCCTGCATGAGGGCCTGTGGTGGTTTGCTGGCCAGTCATGCCTCCTGGTGGCCCAAGTGGAGGCCCTGGTATCTGGGATTTGTTTATCTTCTACAATTGAAACTTGTAGCCCGAAGCTGAATCAAGCCTTCCGCTTGCTCTCTGGTGGCAGCCATTTCTGTTGGAATTTATTTATCTTCTATAATTGAAAATTTGTAGCCTCAAGAGGAGGCCTGGGCCCATCACTGGGGCAACCCAAGCCTCTCTCCTGCTCTGTGGCCATAGCTGTCTTGGTTGGGTTAATTTGCATACTTGTTCCTGATTGGCTGGTGGGTGTAGTGGAGGTATGGTCAATTTGCATATTACTATTTCATTATATGGGCGTAGAGGCCCAGTGCATGAATTCATGCACAGGTGGGGTTAGGCTAGGTTGTTGGTAGAGGCTGGGGGTGGTTGGCCAGCTGGCCCAACCCCCAATTGAAATCAGGGGCCGATTAGGGGTGGGGCTGGCCAAGGAATGCACTGTACCCTGGTCAAACTCCCTGTTAAACTTCCAAGTGTACTCCCAGTAGAGGGGACAATTTGCATGTTAGTCTTTTATTATACAGGATTGCTTGAGCTTCCCAACCTTCCTTTTTTCTAGCTACCCAATTACTTTTTCCCTGCTTGCATGAGACCAAATCCTCTAATCCTATACCCTAACACTCATTTACACACACACACACACACACACACTTACTTCTTCCAGTGGCTAGCATCTGCCATGATGCTTCCACATGGGGATACAGTAAATATTATTGTATGCATTTGGAATCATAGGGGAGTAAAAAAAAAATGGAAATTTAGCCTGACGATAGAATTCTTGAATTCTTAAAATATGTATACTCATTCATAGATATTTCTTGGGCATTTTGAAACTACTCTTAACTCCTAAAGACCAGAGATTTGGGTGTAGCAACATTGGGGACAGCAGGCTACCTTTTTTTATCTTTCTACTTTACCATCTCAAACTTATATATTATGCTATTTCAAAATTATTAGGTGTACTGGTTAATAATAGTGGATTTTGTAGTCAATATAATAATAGTGTATTTTGGGTTGTTTATCTTACTTTTGTTAAATTGTATGAGTTCCCTGTAAATGTTGGAGATTAAACCCTTATCAGAGGTAACCTTTAATATTCTTACTTTGTTGTTGGTATTTCCCAATTTAATTATGATGTGTCTTGTCGGTCTTTTGGGGTTCATCTTTTTTGGGACTCTATGTACTTCTTGGATTTGCATAGTTTTTTTCCTTGCCAATGTCAGGGAAATTTTCTGTCATTATTACTTCAAACAGATTTTCTGTTCCTTGCTTCTATTCCTCTCCTTCTGGGACTCCTATTTGAATGTTTCATTTTGTGTTGCCCCAAAGCTCCCTTAGGCTCTCTACTTGCTTTTTAAGTCTTCTTTCTAGTTGCTGCTGTGTTTGTATTTTTTTTTTCTACCTTGGCTTCTAATTCACTGATGCTTCTTCTAGTCTACTGTTTAAGCTTTCCAGTTTGTTATTCATTGCAACTATGTCATTCTTCATCTCCTCTTGGTTCCTTTTCATGTTGGTGACATTCTCATTCAGCTACTTATAATTCTCATAGAGTTGTGTGTATTTGTCATCCAGCCATTGAAGCATCTTTATTACCATTGCTCTGAATTATTTCTCTGTCATGTTGCTAGCCTCAATTTTATTTAACTCCCTTTCTGGTAATTTCGCTTTTCTTTGCTTTTGGAGATTGCTTTTTTGTCTTCCCATGTTTTGCTGTAACGTTTTAATTGTAGGTCTAATTGTTTTGCTACCCAGGTTCTTTTGGAGATGGTGCTATTGGTGTGATCTCTCAGGTCTCTTGGGCTTGGTAATCTAATGTAGCTCCTTACTTGAGGTATTTGGGTTCTCTTGATGTAGGCCTGTGAGTTGGAAAGATATAAATGTGGTGTCTAGAAGTCAGCAGCTGTGGAGGGGGGTGTCCCAATTTTGGTGTCTTGCACCCTTGATTGAAATTGTGCATGCCCAGTAGGGACTCACAGTGGCACTCAGGAACCGACTGTTGGGGTTATGGGGCTCAGATGGTCTGCACTCTGGAAAGGCATGACTGTGGTGTCTGGAGTTCTGTAGTTGTGGGGTGGGCAGACTCAGCTTGCTGATGCACCTGTCGTGGATAAGTGCATGCTCCCAGTGGCAGCTCACAGGGGCACCTATGGTGCGTTTGCCAGCGAGGTGCACTGAAGTACTCTGAAGGGTCCTGGCACTGATGCCACATAATCGAGGCATCTGTGGGCAGGTATCCAGGATGAGTGAATTCAGAATTTCTCCTGCTGCGGGGAGTGCATCCCTATTTGTCCAAGATCACTCCTAGCGAGGACTCACAGCAGCTCCCATAAGTGCCCTGTGGATAGATGGGCTCAGGGTATCTGCCTGTTGGAAATGCATGAATATGGTGGTGCACTTGCCGGCACAGAGCTCTCATACACTCTGAGGGGCCCTGGCACTGAAGTTACGCAGCTGAGGTGTCCAGAGGTAGTTATTCAGGAAGAGGAATTCAGCATTTCTACTGCGGGCAGCACACTCTTGTCTGTACAAAATCACACCTAGCAGGGGCTCCTAGTGGCTCCCAGGCATTGCATATGGAGTGGTGTGCCCTGGATGCGTGCACACTGGAAATGCATGAATGTGTTGTCCAGAGTTCTGCCACTGGGGAGGAGGGAAATTGCACTTACTGCTGCAGGAGTGGTACCCCTTTTGGAAGTGGCGGTCTGAGCGTCCATGGGTCTGAGGGTGGGCAGCAAAATTTTGACTGCAGTGGCTTCTGGGTTCTGGGCACTGTCAAAGGCCTGTCTGGGTGGTGGTGCTGATGAGTTCCTAGAAAAGGCCACTATCCCTACAAGATGGTGTGGGCTCCAGTACCCGGGTCCTGCAGTCCGGGGAATGCTCACAGCAGTGGTAGTCTCTCCTTGTGCAAGAGAGCCTGGTCAGCCAGCCCCTGCTGCTTTTCCCATTTTAACTGCCCCTCACTCACTCACACACACTCATTACACATATTCACACATTATCTTTTCATCCCTTCACTCACTCACTTCCTCTCTCCCTTACCTCTGCCCTGCCAGTTGCCATCTTTGGGAAGTCCCAGATATTGTTTCTTTGAAAATTTCTTTCATTTGCTCTGTTTTCACTTTCTTTTTAATTTAATAAATCTTTATGTTCAGATTATTACAATTGTTCCCCCTTTTTTCCCATAGCTCCCTGCCACCTAGTTCCCACCCAGCCCTCTACCCTTACCTCCCCACCATTATCCTTATCCATAGGTGTATAATTTTTGTCCAGTCTCTTCCCACAACCCCATCACCTCATTCCTCCTGAGAATTGACAGTCCACTCCCTTTCTATGCCCCTGATTCTATTATATTCGCTAGTTTATTCTGTTCATCAGATGTTTAATTCACTTGATTTTTAGATTCACTTGTTGATAGATATGTATTTGTTATTCCTAATTTTTATATTTACCTTTTTCTTCTTCTTCCTCTTCTTAAAGAGCACCTTTCAGCATTTTATATAATACTAGGTTGGTGTTGATGAACTCCTTTAGTTTTTTCTTATCTGTTAAGCTCTTTATCTGCCCTTCAATTGTGAATGATAGCTTTGCTTGATTGAGTAATCTTGGTTGTAGGTTCTTGCTGTTCAGCACTTGGAATATTTCTTTTCACACCCATCTGGCCTGCATAATTTCGGTTGAGAAATCAAGTGACAATCATATGGGTGCTCCCTTGTAGGTAATTAACTGTTTTTCTCTTGCTGCTTTTAAGATTCTCTCTTTGTCTTTTGCTGTTGGTATTTTAATTATGATGTGTCTTGGTATGGTCCTCTTTGGGTTTCTTTTGTTTGAGGTGCTGTGTGCTTCCTGGACTATTTCTTTCACCAAGTGAGGGAAGTTTTCAGTCATTATTTTTTCAAATAAGTTTTCAGTATCTTGCTCTTTCTCTTTTTCTGGCACCCATATAATTCTGATGTTTGTATGCTTGAGGTTGTCCCAGAAGCTCCTTACACTATCTTCACATTTTTGGTGTTTTTTTTTTCTTTTTTCTTTTCCAGGTGAGTATTTTCTGCTTCTTTGTATTTCAAATCTTTGACTTAGTTCTTGCATTCCTCTAATCTTCTGTTAGGTCTCTGTATAATATTTTTTATTTCTGTCAGTGTATGTTTAATTTCTAGTTGGTCCTTTTTCATATCCTTGAGGGTCTCACTAAATTTATTGACCTTTTCTAGGAAATTCTTGAAAAGTATATCCAGGCATTTGTTTCTTCCCTTTTTTTTTTTTTTTTTTTTTTTTTTTTTTTTTTTTTTTTTTTTTTTTTTTTTTTTTTTTTTTTTTTTTTTTTTTTTTTTTTTTTTTTTTTTTTTTGCTTGTGATCTGTTTCTTTGTCTCTGCATTTTCGCTGCTTCCCTGAGTTGGTAGAGTTGCTTGTGTGCTAGTTGTCTTATATGGCCCAGTAGCTCTTACCTAAGATGGACACTTTTGGTGCACCCCTTTGTGAACTGTGTGAACAGCCTTGATTGTTGTTGGTATCATTGGGAGGAATTGACTTCAGGCCATTTGGCTGTGAGGATCAGCTGTGTCTATGCTGGAGGAACTTCTGTGCTAGAGACAGTCTTATGATGCAAGACTTGCAAAATTGTAAAAGCCTCTCTGCTCAGCTTGGATGGTGCACAGTTTCAGGACTGAGCAGACAGCCTTGACTTCCGGTCAATCCTGCCCTATGAGGCCCCTGTGTCTCAGTGTCCCTTGGTAATCGCCGTAGCCCTCTATGCGCACACACACTTGCACTCCTCCAGACCTCTGCCTTTTACAGATGCTCTGAATTTCTGTGTGCTCCAGGGACCTGTATAAGTCTGGATCCCCAGGATCTCGCCCGAAACTGGGGCTCAGTGCATTCAAAAGTGGATTTCAGTGCAGTTTGGAGGTTCTGTTTTCCTCCCACTAGAGAAAGCCAGTGGCACAATCAGCAGTCAGTGCTCTCTGTGTGTACTCACGTGTGTGCCTCCAGATCTCTGCCTTTTGCAACTCCCCTGAGTTTCTGTGCACTCCTCCCTTTTCACGACAGACCAGACTCCTTCCCCCCTTCCTACCCCCCTGTATGAGTCTCGCCTGGAACTGGCTTTCAGTGCAGTTGGGAGTTTCCATTTCCCTCCTGCTAGAGGAAATCAGCCAGGCACTCTGCCGCCCATCCTCTCCATGAGTGTGTCTTCATAACTCAGCTTTTCGCAGCTCCTCTGTGTCTCTATGAGCCCCCCTCTTTCCTTCTAGTTGTAGAATTTCCACTCAGCCAGCTTTCCTGTGGTTCTGGATGATGTCCGTTTTGTCTTTTAGCTATAGTTTTGAAATTGTTATGCAAGGCAGCAGTGTATGTGTTCACCTATGCTGCCATCTTGGTTCCTCCTGTTTTCACTTTCTAGATCTTCTGTTGGTCAGAGTTGAATCTTCATGATTGATATTTTCTCTTTTTCTGTTGTCTTTTTGTTTTACTTTTGGAAGATATTCTTAATATTATCTCCTATTGAAGATAAAGTATTGAATTTTCACTTCACCTACCCTATTTTTAAGTCATAAGCACTCCTTCTTGTTCTCTAATTATTTCTTTTCCTGTTCTCTTGCACTTCCTGGTTCTGTGACTGTAGGCAAGTCATTGTATCTTTCTAAGCCTCAATTTTTTTATCTATAAAATAAGAATAAACTTTATAATATTACCTTCATACTAAAATAATGTTGTATTATACACCATCGATTGTGCATTGTCACAAAGAGCTGTGTTTTCAGTCAAAATTCTTCTACTTACTGGCTATAAGATATGATCTTCCTTAAGTGTTGATTTCCTTATTGCAATGTAGAGACAATAATAAGACTTATTTCAGTAGATTGTTATGAATCTTCAATGAAATAATTATATTGTGGAGGATGAAGGAAACTTATTCTCTATAAAACTATTATAGCCCATAAATAAATAAGGAATGATAGAATTAGTAAACTACCTTTTTTTTGTAACTATTAATGAATCAATGAGTGGTAAAACAATCAAGTGTAAAGTTGATAGGGAACTTTGTAATGGACTAGAGACCCAGTGCACAAAATTCGTGTGCAGGTGAGGTCCCTACACCTGGCCGGTGATCAGGGTTGATCAGGTACATCTTGCCTGTCCCGATTGGGACTGATCAAGGCTGGTGTCTGGGAAGGGGCCATGGGAGAGCTCTAGGGAGTGTCCAGCCCTGTCTCACCCAGTCCTGATTGGCCAGACCTCAGAAGCATGCTAACCTACCAGTCAAAGCATATTCACTCTGCTGGTCAATGCATGTCATAGTGACCAGTCAGTTGAGTGCTCAGTCAGACACTTAACATATTAGGCTTTTATATATATAGATTAAGCTGTCATCATCTGAATCCATTGCTCAGTTTTAGCATTGCTAAATGTTTATCTCCTGATGTGATGAGATATAAACTATACAGCACCATATACAGAATATGATTGCCAAAATAAAATTGAATCTAAATCTAATAAAGCCTTTAAATATAACCTTCAGTCTAGAATTGTAGGCAATAATGGAACAAGTTAAATGACACCATTAGGAAATAATCTGACAAACCCAAAATGGAGAAAATTCTGCAGGAAAAGTAGCTCAGTTTTTCAACAAGTCAGTGGCATAAAAAGGAGAAAGGTACTGTTCTAAGTGAAAAGAAACTTTAAAGATTTAAGTGACATTACACCCAAATATAATAATCAGACCTTGTTAGGACCCTTATTTGAACACACTAACTATGGAAATATTTTTTTTGGGGGGGGGGGGAGATATCAAGGAAATTTTAATATGGACTGGGTGTGATTATTAAAGAATTGTTAATTTTAAGTGTAATAATTACATTGTGATTATGTAAAAATTATCTTTTTATTTTTGAGACACATACTGACATGTTTACTAGTAGAGTTATGATGATATGATATGGAGCTTTAAAATACTCTAGCCAAAAGAAAACACAGGGGGGAAGGGGTATTAGGGAGATAGATGAAAGAAACACAGAAAAAATATTGACAGTTGTTAAGGCTGTGGGATATATATGTGTGTGTGTGTATATATATATATATATATATATATATATATATATACACTTTCTACTTTTTTATATGGTTAAAAATTAATAAAAACTTTTATAAATAGGATTATTGGGAGAAATTTATGATTTTATTTATTTATTTTTATTTTTATAAAATATATTTTATTGATTTTTTACAGAGAGGAAGGGAGAGAGATAGAAAGTCAGAAACATCGATGAGAGAGAGACATCCATCAGCCGCCTCCTGCAAGCACCATAGTGGAGATGTGCCCGCAAGCAAGGTACACGCCCCCAACCGGAATCGAACCTGGGACCGCAAACCGACGCTCTATCCACTGAGCCAAACTGGTCTCGGCGAAATTTATGATTTTAATATTAGACTTCTGGCACATCCTCTACTGGTCATGATTCTTTATGGATCATCGAGGGAAGTTTAGTAATCTCATCCTCAGGTTCTCTCACTACCCTGGAATGTCTCTTATCTGGGCAAAGAGAAAAGACATTTAGAGAAAAGTCTTTACTCAGCGTCTTTTCATAAAATGTGGGCTCCAAATCCTTTATATCATGTTTTGTATCCCATATCCAGATGAGTCTCTGTAATGGACAAGTATTAATTTCTTTCTGACTTGTATTATTTATGGTTAGACTTAGGTTCAATATAGTATGTTACCATCATATATCTAAAGACAGTTCAGTAAAAAAAAAAGCTGTTATTTAACAAATTGTTAATTCTGTAGGATTTCAAGCTAAACTAGAAAGAAAATGCTAAGAAGTAAGGTTGATTCTGATACAACTATTCCATTTAAGGCTTCTTGTTATCTGTCTTCTGGGTCTGCTGTAATTCCCTCTCCCTTCACAGTTCTCAAGTTTCATTAAAAATATATTAATGGTAAAACAAACAAATAAAAAATAACATTTAGAAACAGATCTGGGTTGAAAACATGCTTGCATCGCTTATTAGTTAAATAACCTGAAGCAATCTAGCCTTATTTTCTCTAAGTTTCAATTTCATTGTCTATAAAATGGTAAGAATAATACCTGGTCCTAAGTACTATTGAAAGGATTAAATGAAATAACATAGGATTCTGAATGCAATATCTGAAACATAGCAAGTGCACAATAAATGGTATCTACAAAATAGGAAATGAAAAAAATGGATTTAAAGTTTGGGTTAAAACATAAAAGAAGAAAAGAAAGAAAAGAAAAACATAAAAGGAGAATCATTATAATAGAGAATATAAAACACAGGAGTCATATTCAAATTGTTCATAATGGTTTCTTTCCTTTCTATATTATTGAGTTCTAAAAATGTTTGAATTTTTAAATAATAATTACTTTGAAAAAGAAAAAAAATGAAATATTTTAAAAATATATAGTTTCTTCATTCTCAAAATTACCATTAAAGTTCTGACCCTAATTATCTCTTGCTTGGACTCTTCCAAGCTGGAATCTCAGTTCCCCTACTCTCCAAGCTATTTTCCACATTGCCACTGAACTGAACATGTCTAGTTCCTGGGTAATCTCCAAAGTCTAATATTTGTCATGGTTCCTGCCCTTAGGAACCTTATCTATAAGTAGAATAAATGAGATAAATATTTGTTCTTTACCAAACCTAAGGTTATTGTTATTGTAATTTTAAACTTAAATAGGCTTAACTTATGAACCACTTCTTTATATAATAGGCAATAAGCTATCAAAAGCCAATATTCTGGAGGGTAGTCAGATTGAAATGATATATGTGTCTTACAGATCCCTTGAACCAGGAGGGAAATCTTATTTCTGCCAAGTGCCATTTGGATATTTATAACATCATTCACAGGCCATACAAAATTATCAACTAAAAAAAAATTAGCTGCTATAGCCTAAGTGTCCATCAGCAGATGAATGGATTAAAAAAAAACTATCGTACATCTATACAATGGAATACTATGCTGTGGTAAAATAAAAAGGAATTCTTATCATTTGCAAAAGCATGGATGGCACTGGAGAGCATTATTCTAAGTGAAATAAGCCAGTTAGAGAAAGATAAATATCACATGGTCTCACTCATTTATGGAATATAATGAACAACATAAACTGATGAACAAAAACAGATCCAGAGACAGAGAAACATCAATCAGACCATCAAACCTCAGAGGGAAGATAAAGAGGATGGGGGTAAGGGGGAGAGATCAACCAAAGAACTTGTATGTGTGCGATAAGCCTAACCAATAGATACAGACAATAGGGGATGAGGGCATGAATGGGGAAGATGGGGGATAATGAGGGAATAAGGACACATATATAACACCTTAATAAAGAAATTTTTTTAAAAATTAGCTGCTATATTTGGTCAAACATTTAATTAACTTGTCCCTAATGCTTTGGCAGGGCCAGACCAAATGATTTCATGGGCCTTATATGGCCTGCGGGACATATGTTTCCCACCCTGCTCTAAGCCAACAGTCTTTATATTTTCTTAAGTCCTCTGTGAATAAGTGACAATGCTTTTCTCCTTCACATTTCAGAAAATATACACTTCTTTACAGCATGTTTAATATTTCCCTACCTGTAACTCTTTCCTGTGCGCCAGTAGGTTGATTTTCAAATTATTCTAAGAGAAGTTTATAACACTATAAATAGGCATTTTTTATATTCTGAAAATAATCATGCCTATCTGAAAATATTAGCATTTAATATTAATATCAGTTATTCAAAGAATACTCAAATGATATTTTTAAAGATTATTCAGAATAAAACAGGACAAAAGTGAGTAAATATCACCCTGGTTTAATGAATTCTCTTAGTATCTTTGTTTGCCATTTCCTCTACTCTATAAATTTGATAGTGTAAACTAAACTAACCTGTTTTTTAAATGGTGTAAAATAAAATTTGTTCTTGAATCTGAATTTCATGTAAATATTTTCTTATAAATAATAGTTCATTTTTCTTTATTGTCAGCAAGACATTATATCTTGTGCTTGGTAAATGATATCTTGAAGTTTTGTATGAAGGTAGTATGGTTCGGTTTTTCAAATGTTTGATTTTCTTCTTCTCTTCAGTTTTATCAGTTCAATTCTCATCTGTTCAGTTCTCATTCACTTACTGGTCTATTTTGCTTTTAAAAATATTTTTTTTCAGAATCTTTGTAACTAACTTTCAGAATCCATAGTAAATTTGGAAAAAAATATCAGTTTTTCCTATTATCAACATTATAGGAAAGCACTTTTTAAAGAATTGAGATATTAAAAGTTATTTCTTCCAATAGGCTTTGTACTGGAACTATAAAAACTAGTATTGTATTCAACTGAAATGTTAAATGATGTAAGATTTTTTTAACCCTCTATTCACTTCCCAGTATTTTACAACTATATCTCTTTTTTATTTTTTTAATTAAATCTTTATCATTCAGATTATTACATTTGTTTCTCTTTTTTTCCCTCCATACTCCCCTCCACCCGGTTCCCACCCCTCCCTCTACCCTTACCTCCTCCCCATTGACCTCATCCATAGGTGTATGATTTTTGTCCAGTCTCTCCCTGCACCCCCCTCACCCTTTTCCCCCTGAGAATTATCAGTCCACTCTCTTTCTGTGCTCCTGATTCTATTATATTCACCAGTTTATTCTGTTGATCAAATTTTTAATTCACTTAATTTTTAGATTCACTTGTTGATAGATATGTATTGGTTGTTCATAATTTTTTATCTTTTATCTTTTTCTTCTTCCTCTTCTTAAAAAGTACCTTTCAGCATTTCATATTATACTGGTTTGGTAGTGATGAATTCCTTTAGCTTTTTCTTATCTGTGAAGCTCTTTATCTGCCCTTCAATTCTGAATGATAGCTTTGCTGGATAGAGTATTCTTGGTTGTAGGTTCTTGCTATTCATCACTTTGAATATTTCTTGCCACTTCCATCTGGCCTGCATCGTTTCTGTTGAGAAATAACCCTATTATATGTACATTACATATATATATATGTATATGTGTGTGTGTGTGTGTATCTTGTCACTCATTGTGGTGACCCCCATCCATAAAATTATTTTTGTGCAACTTCATAACTGTAATTTTGCTACTGTTATGAATCGTAATGTAAATATCTGTGTTTTCTGATGGTCTTAGGCTCTACAGCAGCGGTTCTTAACCTGTGGTCACCTAAGACCATCGGAAAACACAGATATTTACATTACGATTCATTAACAGTAGCAAAATTACTGTTATGAAGTAGCAACAAAAATTTTATGGTTGGGGGTTACCACAACATAAGAACTGTATTAAAGTGTCGTGGCATTAGGAAGGTTGAGAATCATTGCTCTAAATACAGGCAGTCCTCAGGTTACGTGAGACTCAACATACGTTATTTTGTGGTTATGTTGCCATCTCCCATTTGTTTATAAAAAAAAAAAAGTTCTGTCATTTCGACGTATGTCCATATATGTTTTTTATTATTCATTACTGCAAGTAAAGGTCAGGAGTGGTTATCTTTCTTTTAAATTTTTTTTTACTGTTTCACTTCATTACTGCTGTGTATGTGCTCCATGGGAGTGAGGTAGGTGCTTATGTAGGTAGGTTCCTACTTACGGTAGAAATCGCATTACATCGCGCCATAGGAATGGATCTCCAACGTAACCCGAGGCCCTACTGTATACCTGTTGTTACTAGAGCCCTGGGTTTTAGGATAGAAATAGAGTACCCACAGAATCATGATTTAGGGGGAGGCTTATTAAAGCTTCATGCACAAAGGAAAACAACATTTAGAAAAGAGGAAAGATGCTACTTTTTGAGTAATGGCTGGGGAGCCGTTTTAAAGAATTTTAGATGGGAAAGATGACATCTAAGTATAATATCTAAGCATGTAGTGGCAGGGCTCCTTGATGTTTGCACAATATAATATCATGTTTCTTCATACGTCGCAAACGCATTAGCATATTCAGTCTCTACCCAGCATGTGTTTTTTTATTGTTATAATGGCGATAAGGTCATGCAGTACTTGTTCCAGGGCTAAACTGTGCATGCATTAGGGTTAGGATACTTCTTCCCCATAAAGCAAATCCCTGGCATTGCTTTGTCTGGCCTGTAATTGGGTGCAGTATTTAAGGGGTAACCAAAGGAAATGCCCATTTTATCACGAGAGGCTCAGCCTGATACACTATTTTTATTCTCTTTAGTTTCAGAGCACTTCTCAGAAAATGAAATTTTCTTTTCATTTTTTATAGCCTGCCTCTTCCCCCACCAGATGTAATCTCACTAAAATATGGAATACTAGGAAGCAAGTGACCTTGCCTTCTTACTGATGTACCCCTAGTACCTGGAATAATACTACACACATCAGAGATATTCAGTGGGCATTGGATGAATAGTGTTTGAAAGAACTATGACAAATGCAATCTATGCCTCCATGAACAGCAGTGTTGAAAAGGTTCTTTTGATTCTATTAATATTATTTTGTTAATAGGATAACAAGAGTTCTCTATCTCTTATTTATGCTTTAGATATGAAGCCCCACAGATTGCCTTACGTTGTGGAATTATGCTGAGAGAATGTATTCGACATGAACCACTTGCCAAAATCATCCTCTTTTCTAATCAATTCAGAGATTTCTTTAAGTATGTGGAGTTGTCAACATTTGATATTGCATCAGATGCCTTTGCTTCTTTTAAGGTAATTTTTTCTTTAATAAAGTAGATCACTTAGTTTCAGCATTTAGAGTCACTTGGCCCCTGAAGAAGCAATTTAATTTTAAAAAGCAGAAAATTTTATTTCTTAGGCTTGGGCATAGACAAATGTATATGATGTGGATCATAAGAGGCATTAGAAAATAGAAGGCAGTCTATTAGGCCAGTCTGCCACATCTCAACATACTGCTAAATTCCAATATATAATTGGAAAAAAAAAACAGTACTCTGTATATGTCGTACTTTTATTTATGTTAAAAACAAAGAGTATAAGCTTCTACTTAATGTGTATATGTATCAAATGCCTCTGGAAGGGTATCTGGGAATAGAGTGTTTGCTTCAAGGAAAGAAATTCGGTATGAAGGGAAGTGGAGAATTACACTTTTGAATGTGAAGGACATAATATTATTTTATCAGTGTACTTTTTAAATTTCCACATAGTGGAACAAGCACTAATAAATTATATTGTATGTTTTTATAATCTTACATATTCTTAGAAACTTTTTATATACTTTGTTATTATGTAGGCCTTAAGTTTAATCTAACCTAGTTTTTAAATTAAAATATTTTTCATTGTGGTAAATGCATATAAAATTATCATCTTAACCATTGTTTAGTGTATACTTCAGTATATATGTATATTCATATTATCATACAACCAGTTTCTATTAAACAGTTTTCCATTTCCCTCTTCCTCCAGCCACTGGCAGCTACTTTCTACTTTCTGTTTCTGTGAGTTGTCAAAAAGATGTTCAGAGAGCATATTAGAAAATAATGTGGCTAGTTTGCAAACTAAAATATTATCACTTATATATCCAAAGAATGATATCCCCTTCAGGTTTTTATTTTAGAAAGCCAGGTACTCATTCTTAGGATTTTGCCATTGTTTAGTGTATTTTGAAACTGGTATCAATGTTTGTGGCATGTTCATTTTTATTTTTTTTTAATGTTTGTTTTTTTTATTTTTAGAGAGAAAGGGAGGGAGATGAAGAAAGGAATAGAAAGATTGATGAGAGAGAAACATCATTGATCAGCTGCCTCCTGCACACCTCCTACAGAGGATTAAGCCTGCAAACTGGGCATGTGCTCTGACTGGGAATTGAACCCTGTCCGCCTGGTTCATGAGTTGATGATCGACCACTGAACACATTGGCCTGGCAGCATTTTTATTTTTCAATAATGGCAAACCTTTTACAAAAAGTATTATCATTGATTTTAGAGAGGGAGGAGAGAGAAAAAGAAACATCAGTGATGAGAGAGAACCATTGATCGGCTGCCTCTTGCACGCTCCCAACCAGGGCTTGAGCCTACAACCTGGACATGTGCTCTGACCAGGAATTGAGCTGTGACCTTTTGGTTCATAGGTTGATGCTCAACCACTGAGCCATGCTGGCCAGGCAGCATGTTCATTTTTCAATAGTGGCAAATCTTTATGCTTTGAGGGCAGATACAAGTTTTAGGAATAGCAAAAAGTTTTTTGACTTCCAGGCTATGGGGGAAAGTGGCATCAAGTTAGTTAGAGCTGTTTTGGGCTTTGGTTATAGTAATTAATGTGATAATAAAAACCAAATTTTATTTATTTATTTATTTTTTAATTAAATCTTTATTATTCAGATTATTACATTTGTTTCTCTTTTTTTCCCCTCCATAGCACCCCTCCACCCAGCTCCCACCCTCCCTCTGCCCTTAGCTCCCTCCCATTGATCTCATCCATAGGTGTATGATTTTTGTCCAGTCTCTCCCTGTACATCCTTCACCCCTTTCCCCCTAAGAATTAACAGTCCACTCCCTTTCTGTGCTCCTAATTCTATTATATTCACCAGTTTATTCTGTTGATCAAATTTTTAATTCACTTAATTTTTAGATTCACTTGTTGATAGCTATGTATTTGTTCATAATTTTTTGTCTTTTACCTCTTTCTTCTTCCTCTTCTAGAAGAGTACCCTTCA
>PVJN01013497.1:0-48639 GCA_004026805.1 Lasiurus borealis
AGAAGGCTGGCAAACCTTAATTGCTCTGAAAGGTCAGAGCTGATTACTCATTGTTTAGTTGAAACTATCTGTTTGTATCATGTTAATTTCTGTTATTTCCTGCCTAAAGGCTAGGGGTGTGTCCCAAAGCCTTAATAAAAGGGAGAAAAAGGCCAGAGCAAAATGGCAGTCCTTCCCACTAGAGGAAGGCTCCCGCCTGCCCCCCCAATATTGCCAAATTAATATTTTCTAGTCTCTCATTTCGTTTGCGTGCGGCCTCCTTTAGAACCCGATCCCTGACCCGGGAACCCTGAACCACGCAGGACGTGGAAAGAGGTTCCCACAGTGACAGGTGTCTGAGAAAGGAACTTACCTTGCATGACCTCCTGCGCCCCCTCCTGGGGAAGGAATGTGGGACAGGGCGACATCCCCATGTGATAGGTGAGAACACGGTGATCCGTACAGCTTGAGGGCTTTGCCTTTATTTCCACAGCGGCCTCTTCCACTGCCCGGCTCTCTGCTCATGCTCCAGTCAGGCAGCCTCTGAAATACTCAGCCAGCAGCATTAACCTAGAGGCTGAAAGCATTTTTTTTTTCTTCTTTTAGATCAAAGAGACAGTTTTTTAGAAGTTGAAAGCGCAGGGGGAGAGCAGATGTCTCAGAAGTTCTCGGGCCCGAAAGATGGGCGCTGCACACGCATTTGGCTTTGCGGGCTCCTCTCACTCTCTCGCGCCGGGACGCCGCCTTCCTTCCCGGGGTTCCACTCTGCTCTGAAGAGATATGTGATTCTGCCCATGTCAGATGTGTGTTCCCCTCGCCATCTCCCTGTGGCTGATTCCACTCACAGGCGTTCTTCAAACGCTTCGCAGAAATCCCTGCCAGGCCAGAAAAGCACCGGGGAGGGGGGAAGAAATGATCAAAAAATAATTTTCTTGACCTTGCAACCCTCGTCTGAAAAATCTACTCTAGCTCCTCATTTCCCCCACGAAAGCCCACAGACTCATGTAGCATCCCCGTACAATCTGGGACAAACCTACGATTTGAGCATCACCACCACTTTCCACTCCCCTTCCCACATTTGTCTCCGTTTCAGAATCAGAAATGTGCTACCCTGGCTGGATACCAGGCCCCAGGCCACACATCTAGGGAGTGGCAGAGCTGGGGGTCCAGTCCAAGCATTTTGGACGTTCGCCTCTCCTCATGCACCTCCATCTGTTCAGAAGTCCCTTCTCTTGCACTGTCTTCACCTGGGAAACCCCTATTTTTCTTGTAAGATCACACTCAGGTCTTTAAATACTTTAAAGACCAACGCACTTTGTTTTGTCTGCCGGGGGCTGGGAGGTGCAGAAGTCCCGGCTGCCAGAACCTCGTGGTAGCCTGGCGGGTGCAGAGCCCTCAGGGATCAGGGGAATAGTAACTCTGTTCTACTTTGGGGTGCCCCCAATGAAGGGTGAAACATAATAGACCCCAAGAAGGTAGGATTTGCATGTTCAGGGGGAGGGACAGGAGTACTTCCTCGTAGGAATAGGTAAGTCTAAGTAAACCCATTTACTTTAAGCGGTCTTAGATACCTGCTCATCGGCGCCTTTGCAGGTAGAACAAGTCTGGCCCCATGGACCGTCCCCATCATGTTGACTGGAAAGGCCGCTTCTCACAGATCCGCTCCCATGCCTGCTGTGAGCTCCTCCGAAGCAGACGCCCTGGTTTGCTCATCTTTGTATTTTCACATCTCTCCTCTCACTTCCTCATCCCCAATTCTAAGCACCTATCACCGTGTCTGGCACATATTGGAGGCTCTGAAATTGTAGACACATGAAAACCCAAACAAGCTGCTGGGCATTAAGCTCCCCTCGTCTGGTTCCTCTGAGAAGTAAAGGCACCTGCTCAGAGTCTTTGGAAAATTCTCCCCCAAATTTGGGAGCATAGTAGAAAAAGCATGTGCTCTAGAGCCTGAAGATTCTACAACTATCACTTCCTATCATGTCTTCAGTTTCCTAATTTAAAAAATGAAGATAGTATATAGTACCATCTTAATACTGTTATTTAAAAAAAAAGAGAGAGTTCGTTTTTCCAGAACCTGTGACGCGTGAGGGAGGGAACCAAGGTGGAGAAAGTGACAGGCAGGTGTATTCTGAAAAGCTTTCCCCGTAGGGTTCTTACGGATAAGCCCACAGCCAGCAAGAGAATTTCTAGTCTAGGTGTGAAGAAAGGAGCGTGGTGTTGGAATGGAG
Organism: Lasiurus borealis; assembly: GCA_004026805.1. Lineage (NCBI taxonomy): Eukaryota > Metazoa > Chordata > Mammalia > Chiroptera > Vespertilionidae > Lasiurus > Lasiurus borealis. The sequence goes on from PVJN01013497.1 coordinate 2,211, forward strand.
GAGTACCATGGAGTTCTGGGAGAACTTAAAAGCTCTAGACAGTGAGAAAAGGAGTGGGGTTGACTGTCGGAGGAGGGATAAAGACAGAAAACACACAGAGGACCAGGCAGATGTAAAGGAAGGGCACAGCGGGGTATCTTGATTATCCATTTAGACAGAAGATAAATACAGAAGAGGGCCATTCAGATAGATATCACTGTAGATGTCTTATTTGACCCTGTCTGGTTTGAGGTGTGTGGTGTTTTTTTTTTTTTTTTTTTTTATGAAACTTAATGGTCCAAATTAATGGAGAACATCAGAAGGCTAGGAGGGCATGCTCATGACCATGACTGGGGCAAGGATTGGGGTAGGGAGAAGCTGTGGAGGCACTTTTACTGGAGGCTGGCCTCGTGGGAAAAAGAGAATACAAGATAGAGGAATGGGTGTTGGCCATGAAGCAGGAAGCCAAATTGTAGGACAAATGGCAAGCAGGGAGCCTAACAGCCAAAAGATGGCCCCGGACAGGATGTCCCAAGAGAACTTCCGAGAGGTGCTCAAGCGGCTGGGCTCTGAGGGTGACTTAACCGAAGTCCTCAGCATGTCCCTCCCGGACCATTGCAGGAGCCACACAGCTGCTCTCTGCACCACCCTCTGTGCTTCCATCTAAGTATCTTCCCCACTGCTACCACCAAAGTGATCTTTGTCCCTCTTTGTTATTGGCATGTTAAAAGTATAACCATATATATCTTTATGTATTTTATACACACACACACACATTTTTCTTTGTAATTATTTTATTAAAAGGGGATATATTGTTCTAATTGTTTTCTTAATAAGGGGTTTGTTATAGTATATATGTCTTTCTGTATCTTTCTTTTCTAATTCAATGAAACCCATTCAATTCCCTCTAACACAGCGGTTCTCAACCTGTGGGTCACGACCCCTTTGGGGGTCTAACGACCCTTTCACAGGGGTCACCTAAGACCATCAGAAAATGCAGATATTTACATCACGATGCATCACAGTAGCAAAATTTCATGGTTGGGGGTCACCACCACATGAGGAACTGTATGCAAGGGTCGCGGCCTTAGGAAGGTTGAGAACCACTGCTCTAACATCTTCTGGTAGTTCTTCAATTCATACCTTTTTATGGTTACATAATATTTCTCCTTATAGATGTACCAAGTCTATTCAGTTTGGGGCCACTATAAACACCAATAACCAATTCAGCAAATATACAGGAGTTGGCAAAAGTAGGCTTACAGTTTCCATATGGAAAAAGACATGCAAATGGTAGCTCCATTAATTCAAAAGACTGGCACGATGATACAGTGCACTTACTTTTGCCTAACTCTGCGTCAATTTCATTAGAAACTATTCTTTTTATTTAAATAGGAGAGATTCACAGAAGTGGAATTGCTTGGTCAAAGTATATATGTACTTTGAATATTAATAATTGTTGCTTGCTAGCTTCCAAAATAGCTACAACTAGATCACCATCCCAACCTGGAATGTATAAGAACATTCTTTATTCTTGACATCCTTGCTGGCAATAGATAGGGTAGTTCTTTATAATTTTTGCAAGTCTGATGGGTGCAAAACAATAGATTATTGTTATTTTAATTTATACTTTAGTGACTGTCAGTGAATTGAGTATGCTTGGTGCCATTTGCATATGCATTTCTATGAATTATATTCTGTTATAATTTGTTCTGTTTATTGTGATTTAGTCTTTTAGTCAATTTATAATTTCTCTGTGTAGTAGAAGAATTAACCCTTTATCATCTGAATTACAAACATTTTAGTCGATCTATTGCATATCTATTATTACGATGTGATTTAAGTATATTTTTTATTGATTTTTTACACAGAGGAAGGGAGAGAGAGAGTTAGAAACATCCATGAGAGAGAAACATCGATCAGCTGCCTCCTGCACACCCACTACTGGGGATGTGCCTGCAACCAAGGTACATGGCCCTGACCAGAATCGAACCTGAGACCCTTCAGTCCACAGGCTGATACTCTATCCACTAAACCAAACCGGTTTCAGCTATTACAGATGTAATTTAAATATCACAACATGTACCTTTTAACGTGTATACTGCATTGTTTTTTTAATATAGTCACAAGTTTTTGCAACCATCACCAGTAATTCTAGAATATATTCATTACCTGGTCAATACTGGTCCCGACTCACTTGTCTGTAGGTTCCATGAAATCGGAGACTCTCTCTGATTTACTGGTATATCCTCAGTGCCCAAAACCATTCCTGGCATCTTGCAAGTGATTGAATGTACTTCCACGCTTCTTCACCTTTGCTCTTCCAGTTACTTGTGACGCCCTTTTTCAATAGTGAATGTTTATTCATCCACCTTTAAGGCTTCGCTCAAATATCAATTTCTCCATTGCGTCTGACCTAAACACATTCTTCCCCAAATCAAAATGAGTGACTTTCCTTCTCTCTGCTCCTGAAACATCTTCTCTAAAATGCCAGTACTGTAATTATTTAAATATGTGTCTTCTCGTTCACTAGATTTGAACTCCTCGTTTGGAGGAGAATGAGTCTCAGTCTCGCACAATTTCGATCACTGAACTTCACACTGACTAGCTAGATGCTCCATAAATATCTGAGCTGGAAGGAGGTGGACTCAGACTCTGCCTTTTGATGATGTAAAGTCTTGTCTCCAGTTTGGACAGGGATCCTCCTCTGCTGAGCACCTCTTCTGCCTATCTCTCTAGTTCACCTGTGAGTCTCTTTGATGAAGCATGGAACCACAGGATGTCAGAACTAGGAGGGGAAACGAAGGCCTCACAGTTAAAGTGATTTGTACAGGGCCACGCAGTAAAGATAAGAGCCAAGGTCAGGACCAGATCTGCAATCTTTTAGGCCAATATCTTTCCCTTTTGAGTCTCTCTCTCTCTCCCTCTCTCTCTCCCTCTCCCTCTCCCTCCTTCATCACCTTCAACCAGTTGCTTCCTTAGTGGGAGACACTGGAAGGCTAAGGGTCTGGAGTGAGAGGAAATCCAAGAGTCAAGGGTTGGTTAAGTGTGTGTGTTGTCTCCTTTTAATTTGACCTATAGCCCTCTGTGTGGCTATATTAGGCTCCTGAAAGTGAGCAGAGAGAAGTCCCTAAACTTGACAGGAGCTGTGGGGATAGAAGTCATTCCTCCTGACTCTTCCCAAATCACCTGCCTTCTCACCGATGCCCAAAGCGGTCCCAACATGGACATGGCCTACTCTGTCATACCAGAGATGACTCCTGAACAGGGAATCAAACCCTGTGAAATGTCACCATCACTGGGAATCTAGATCCCTAAATACCGTGAAAAATGATAAAGCTTGTGTCTCACATCTCACTCCATTGCCTTGGCCAACAGCAACCCAGAGACAGCCGCTGACCTCGCTCCTGCCCCGGTGCCCTAAGGTCAGACAGAAATCAAAGAATAGCTCAAAGGGATGTCAAGTTCCCGCGTCTCCCAATATCACATTAAAACAACAACGAGTCCGACAAATGCATCGCCCTCCATAGACGTGGTTTTATTGTAATTGTTTGGAATTTGAATAGCATGCCATAACCACCCCCATAATTTGGACTTCTTTAGATTTATTAAGCTATTTATTGAACGGCGGGTAATAAACATCCGGGATTAACAACTCTGCAACAAACAGCTCTGAGCCACTTACATATGAAATTGCTCAACTCCCATAAAATAATTATGAATGAGTTACCATGCTGACAGACCATAATTGTCAAAAGTTCAACGCAGGCTCGGGGCCTTTTGGAAAAGTTTGTTCTTGTTTGCAGTTTTGAACCTCGTCTTCCTGCTCCCGGCACTCCTCTGCCTCCCTCTCTTTTTCTACTTTATTCCCACACCCTCTGTCTTCTCCTCTTCCACCAAGCTTCCTCCTTTCTTTCATTGGTAATGCCCGGGAGTAACATGGTATCTGAAGAAAAGAGGAGAGCTATGGGTCAGAGATATCTGAGCTCGGGACAGGGGTCTGCCACCTGCCGGCTTGGAGACTCGGGCCTGATCACTGCTCCTCGCCTCTTCCTCCTGAGCCATCTGCGGAGGGATGTGTAGAGCATCAGGAAGAAGGAGGCTTTGAGGACTTTTGGCTTCCTGCCTCTCTCCCACCACTTCTGCTCAGCTCATCCTGAGCGTGACTGCTCGCCTGCGGCTCCTGCAGGCTCATCTCCCCATCTCTTCTACGGGGCTCCCCTTGCTTCATAGTTCTGCCGGGCTGTCAGACCCTGCCCAACTAGGCCCCCTGCCTTTTTTTTAGCAACAACTTCATTACTTTATCTGGGCCTTAGTAGTATTCTCTGGATTTTAATCCAAATCAGATGACATGTGTTAATGGGGTAGAAGTCCACATCACAAAGTTAATGCTCTCACCACTTTTAAGTGTACAGTCCAGTGGCATTAAGTACATTCAGATGGTTGTGCAACCATCATTATCATCCACCTGCACAGCTCTGCTTCCTGCCAGACTAAACTCTGTAACCATTACACTTTGACTCCCCATTGCCCTCCCCACCCCCATCCCTAATAACCCTCCTTTCCACTTTCTGTTTCTATGAATCTGACACTATTCCAGGTGGCTCATATACTTGTAAGTGGGATCACACAGTACTTGTCCTTCTGTGACTGGCCTGTTTCACTGAACACAGTGTCCTCAAGGTTTATTCATGCTCTAACACGTATCAGAATTCCCTTCCTTTTTAAGGCTGAATAATTTTCCATTCTATTTACCACATTTTCTTTGTCTATTCATCCATTGAGAGACACGTGGGTTGCTTCTACTTCTTGGCTGTTGTGAATAATGCTGCTGTGAACAGGGGTGTGCCGTATCTGTTTGAGTGCCATCTTTCAACTCTTTTGAAATGGAATTGCTAGAGCACATAGGATCTAAATTATGAGGAAATATCATACCATTTCCCTGCAGGAAAAAAAAAATCTTAAAAATAACTCTTCACTAATTTTTTTGAGTAATATATGTGCCTATGGATAATTTGGAAAATACAGAAGTCTGAACAAGAAGTTACTCATAATGCCACCATTCAGAAGTATTTGAAATACTTCTGTCTAATCTTCATATTCTTTGCAGCTTTATATTTATAGGCTTAATTTTATTTACTTGTATTTTTCAAGCAGAATAATTTAGATAGCGCCATCTATTAAATTTTTAGCTCTCTTTATATTCTACATCATTGTGAGCATTTCCCAGTGTTGTTGAGCGTGTGTGTGTGTGTGTGTGTGTGTGTGTATTTGAATGGCTGACACATTTTTCCTGTGAATAATGAAAATGTATTAATAGAACACAGCTAAATTAAATCAATGAAAGAGTCTATTAAAATTGATTACTGTATAAAATTATATTTTGTTCATAGAAGAGGTAATACTAATAAGTATGTGAAATTCATCAGATACCTAAAAGTTTTTAAATTTGGGGTCTTCCAGGAATTTAAAGCTTCTGCCCAGCACCTGTATCCCCTACTTTTTCAGTTTGAAAAAATAAAATAGTTGTTTTCATCTTGAAGAAGAAATATGTAATGAACATGTAAAAACAAATAGGGAGGAAAAGTACCTTATCAGCCCGATGCCCTAAGGGAAAACTTACAGGTTTTGTTTTGCATCTCCTGATGCCCTTCAGGTTGCCCAAAGGGGTGTAATGGCCTTGTGTCTAGGGAGGAGGCCTGGGTGGGGTGTGGGGGTGGGTCCTGGATGACCAGATCCATTTGCCCATGAGAATCTGCGCAGATATGAGAATCCTCTTTAACAAATTCTCCCTTAGTAGTTGTCTCCTTTTAGCATCTTCTGCGAATTGTCTCAAATGCTGTTCTTTTTTTGCATTGTGCAATTGAATTGACAGTTTTGCATATGAGAAGAATAACATGATGAGTGGACAACAAATGGATAAAGCTTGGTTGTTCAGTGGAAGAGTTTGCAGTCTCGGATAGATAAACATAGATATTAGCAGGCTTGTGCGCACCTTCCCAGTAGCATCTCCTTATCAAGGAAGCAGAATGATTTCTCTGACCACCCCGCTTGCATTTTGTAATGATAACTGGCTTTATCTGAGCTTGAGTGAAGTCTGATCTCTCTGAGGCATCTCAGTGTAGTCCCCACACAGTGGTACTTGGCAGTTGTAACGTCCTCGTTTAATTACTGCGATGGTGCCAGCACCCATATAAATGAACTTACTTGCTGATCTTCCATAGTGTGTCAGTGGGCAGTTGGCAGCCATGAACAGACTCCACAGGAGCCTCTGGTCCAGGCCCTAGGGTTCCCCATTCCTCTTCTCAAAGACCCTGCCTGCTCTTTTTTTTTTTTTGGAAGTTCATATCTCTGCTCTTGTGTCGTTCTTTTTATCACCCCCAAAACTAGCTTAGATGAAAACAGTCTCCTCAGGATATTCCTTTCTTTCTCTCCTTCCCCCTCCTCCACCTTCCAATGAATACAGGCATCTATATATATAAAAGCCTAAACATCCTAAAAACTGAATGACCGGTCAACTGGTTGCTATGATGCACACTGACCACCAGGAGGCAGAAGTTCAATGCAGGAGTTTCCCCCTGGTGGTCAGTGTGCTCCCACAGCCAACCTCCTGCGATCCTTTCCCCTAGCCAGCCATCCTCTTTGCCCCCCATGGGCCTCGATTGCCAGCCAGGTCAAGGGACACTACCTGTGCATGAATTTGTGCACTGGGCCTGTAGTCCTTTTATAGTGGTTTTCTTGTTCATGACATTGGGGAGCAGATGGAGAAGCCCAGAAATCCACAGAAGCTGCACTAGCTCAACCAAGCTCCCTAAGATCATTTGCTTACAGGGTCCCTGGAGACTCTCACATTGGGACTGAGATCCTCTTTTCAAGTGACTGACTCAGAACTAACTCTTCCCACAATACCCCCATGTGAATTTTGACAGGCACTGCCCCTACCTCCGGTAACTTCCCTGGCCCTGCAAGTAGTTGCTCACCAACCTTTTGCCCTGAGCATGCTCTCTTCCTCCCTAGGGTCTGCTCACCTCCAGGGTTGGTCACTGACTCTTCTGGGCCAGTGACAATTTCCCCACCTATTTACCAATGTACTTCCTCTGTCTCAAGCCATTTGCACCAACTTTGAATATGTCTAATCTGTCCCTGTTCCTACCAACTTTCAAGAAGAAGGGTTTTCCACAAGGCCCCTGGGTTAGCAAAACCATGAAAGTGGGGAGCAAACTCATTCCAACCATCCCTAACCTACCATGTGCACTGGCGGACCTAGGCCTTCTTGCCTCAAATTCCTCAGAACTTGAGTGCAGTCAAAGAAGGAAGCAGTAATCAGAGGCCCATGTCTTATCCCCTCATGCATTCCTAGTCCCAGGAGAAGATATGGTCCTGGTCCACGCAGCCTCCTCAGGATGCAAGGACAGTGACCACCCCCTGAGTGTGTGTTCATGGACCTGGTATCCACCAGAGGACTTCACCCTGAGGGATGCTGGGATATTGCACGGGGCAGAGCAAGCACCCGGTGACCTGCTCTGACATCCACACACATCTCAGTGTTGGCTCCCGCTCCTTCAGCAGGTGCAGCATTTGGGTTTCTCCAGTCCCTACCAGGGCAGCCATCACATTGAAGGCAGCGATGGGGTTCATGTCCTTTGAGCCCACTCATGACTAAGGTTTCACGTTAGTAGCAGAGCTCATTTCTCCTTGGCCAAAGGCTTCTGTCTTCCTCAGTTCAGCAACATGTGGCAACAGCAGAAATGAGGGATGCCGGCCTCTGTTGGTTTCTTCAGGCGATACTTGCAGCATGTGGCCTTACTTACTGAAATAGAACTTCAAGAAACAAGTGAACATGACTTCCTTTTCCCTTCCATACCTTCTCTTGGTCAGTGTGTGAAGCTCTACGTCCCTGGGTTATCACCTTTCTCATTTCCATAAGTGTCTATGCTTCCACCTTAAAAATCCCAATCTCTCTCCCAACCCAGTTCTCCTGCAGTCCCACCAGGCAGGTATGTGTCTGGTTTACTAAATCTATTGAGTAGTTATGAAGTACCAGACTTAGTTTTTAAGCAGTTTCCCTGCCTTTGCTTTTTTAATTCTCCTGGTGCCTGTTGAGTTAGATTCTGTTATCATCACCATTTGGGTGTTGAGGAAACAGGCTGAGAGTTAAGTAGCTTGTCCAAAATTCTGCAACTGATGGAAGGTCTAGTCGGTGGGCACTTTGACTTGAAATCCTGAGGGATTATAATGCCTTCCTTGTAGGTAATGTTGGGTTTGTCACCTGTTGCTCTGACTTTAAGAACATGACTTGGACAGTTCGAAATCCATCCAGAACAATCAATAGCACAACAAATTTGAGCTGGGTGAGCCTCCGTCACCTCATTCTTTTGAGCACTAACAAAAACCACCTTGCTTTGTTGACTTTGCTGTTCGACCCACATAGTTATGTAAAAAATACATGAAATCTGTTAGATGATCCATTTGCCTGTGTGGAAAACACTCTATACCTATTTGCTCTGCCACACAGTCCCCTTTGTCATATTTAAATATTTGGTTTAATCTTTTAAATCAACACTGGGGGTTTTTCTTATAAAAAAGGGAGGATGGAGCTAATGAAAGTGAACAAGTTGGGGATAGTATGTGTTGGGGGTATCCTGGAGGGTAGTGATGGGGCAGGGTTGTTAAAGGAGCTTTAGATATCAGTAATGCTGTCTCTTAACCTGGGTTCTGGTAACTTGGGTATCATTTTGTGAAAGCTCATCAAGCTGTCCACTTGGGAGGTGTACTTTCTCACCAATTGCACCCCTTCCTGGACCACTGCCACATTCTTTTGGTGGGCTCCCCCTCATCTGTCCCTTCTCAGTAGGGCCTCCCATGAGTCCCCGGTTGAGATGAGGTTTGTCTGTAAAACCCTTCACAGCACTGACACAAGTGAAATTATCCAGTTCTTCTGTGGGCATTGATTTTGTGTGTGTCTCTCCACTAGACAGCAACCAGGGCTTTCTGCGTCCATTGGGTCTGCTGCTGGGTCTTCTGGGCCTGGCACAGGTGGCCACTGTGAACTAGTTGGTAAAGGAATGGTTGAGGCTAGAGAGAGGAAAGCAGATGGAGAGATAGAGAAGTGGAGGGATGAAGGAGAAGGAAGGAGGGGAAGAGATCTGGTATTTTGAGGCATGGCCAGAGGCTGGCAAGGCAGAGCACTTGTGAGGGTATTAAACAAATGAGTAAAGAATCTCCTGAGAAAGATGTCTTTCCAACAGAAGATAGATTCACCGTGGGCAAGATTGGCTCATGGGGGAACACTGAGCCCAGTCTATCTCAGATTTTCTTTTGGTTCAGAGAGGTTGCTGTGAGTTGGAAGAAATTTCCCTCTACCCTCCAGATTCTTTGAATGATCTAATCCTATATAATAAAAGGCTAATATGCAAAATGTCCCCTTGGGAGTTTGACCCCTATGCCTGCACTGACTACCAGGGGGTAGTGTGGAATGAAGGAAAGCTCCAGCTGGCAGCCAGAAGGCCCTAATAAACCCTAATTGCCAGCCAGGCCTAGAGAACCTACCTGTGCATGAACTTTGTCCACCGGGCCTCTAGTAATGAAATAAACACAAAACAGATCAATAAGGGGAAATAAATGGAGTTAATGCATGCATGGGTATGGGAACCCTGTGGACATGAGAGCACCAGAGCCCCACATGCAGGAGGAGCTGAGAGAGAAGAGAGCATGGGTCTGTAAGACACTCTGAGCTAGGGGTGAGGTAGCCTTGAGAATGGTCCTTTCAGGATAAGAAGAGCAGATGTTTAGTGAACAGGAGTTTGTCCTGCCTACAGATAGCTCAAAAGAGATTGTCTCAAATAATCCCTTATTATGGTCAAGACCCTTATTCAAGTTCTTCTTGGTAGTTCATGGAGGGACAGAAGTTTCTCTTGAGCTATAGCTAAAGTTGCCTTTAGTTCAAAACAATCCACATACCACAGAGGCCCATTTGGGGTGATGCGTTCTGAATCTCCACGGTGCAAAATAAAGCAATTTCTCTGTGATTCTGTAGGACACAGAGAGCCTGAGGTGTGAGTCACTGGGTGCAGGTGGCAGCCTTGAAGACAGCAGAGATGCTGGCAGAAGACATGTGAGATGGCCACATTGCACAGTGATGACAGTGGACATCTGAGGTGCAACCCTGGTGGCCCAGCCTAGGGCAGCCACGGCCAGGTCTGCACACTCAGTTGGCCTTGAGACAAAAAGGCCATTGTATGCAGGGAAGGCAGTCACACCTCAGTAGAAGGCTGGGTCCCTCCATCTCAGAGCAGAGGGGAACTGCCCCAGATGGGAAGGATCTGAGGGACGTGGCACACTTCCTACAGAGGAAATCACACCAGAGAAAGTCAGCTGGAAAGTCCCAGCTAGAGGTCACTGGGTTGATGACCCCAGGCTAGAATTCTCTGGAACATACAAACCACTGAGCTGTGGCTTTCAAGGAGCACATCTTAATGAGTGGAGAGAGTATCTGAGAACCATTGAGGCCTCAAACCAATAGCCCCTTGGTTTGGTGAACAGGTCTCCCCTTCCAGTCCCTCACCTCAGCCATTCTTACAGCAGAATTGTCAGTCACCCACAGCTCCAAGAACACTCCTTAGGGGGTGCTTTCCTTTTTTAACTCAGTATTCCCAAAGACTGCTCTGGAGTGGCAAGGGGAGCTTCTTTTAATGACATGGGAGAAGACAAAACTATCATCAGTAAGCAGGAAAACTGTTATTTTTCTATAGGCATTGTCTCAAGGTATATTGATCGGGTAGGACTTTCTAAAGCATTTTCACACCCTTTTTTTCCTGAAACTATGGCTTTCAAACGTTTTTAATTGCATACCCTCTTAATAGAATCATTTTGAACACACATATATGTGTATTTATTCATTAATTATGCTTATACAAGAGTGTGTTTGTTGTTTACTGTATTTATAGCCAAAGTCCTAACAGAGTGTGTCCCCTGAGATGTAGGCGCCCCAATAAATAAATATTAGGGAGACGAGGCTGGCATTGTAAACCACATTTAACAGATGAATAAACTAAACTTCAGTGGGGGATGGGGAGGTATGCTCAAGTTAGAGAGCCAGAAATTGTAGGACTGAGATTAAAACTCAGTTTCAGACCTTGAATGATGCTCCTTACCTATGGTCCTGCCTCCCCGGCTCGTGGGCTGAGCCACACTTCCCAAATGCTCTCATTCCAAATCCCATCTCTTCCCACTCACCCCAGTCTGGGAATGGATCCCATCATATCTGTTCTTAGTGATTCCTACACTCCTCTTGCTACCCTAGTTTATCTCCTCCTCCTATAATCTAAGGCAATGGTCAGCAAACTCATTAGTCAACCGAGCCAAATATCAATATTGAAATTTCTTTTGAGAGCCAAATTTTTTAACTTAAACTTCTTCTGGAGAGAAACCAAGATGGCAGCATAAGTGAATACCTAAACTGCTGCCTCGCACAACAATTTCAAAACTACAGCTAAAATGCAACATGGACATTATCCAGAACCACAGGAAAGCTGGCTGAGTGGAAATTCTACAACTAGAAGGAAAGAGAGGTGCTCACAGTGACTCAGCGGAGCTGCAAAAGGCTGAGGTACAGAGACACGCACATGGAGAGGACGAGCGGTGGAGGGCCTGGCTGACTTTCTGTAGATGGAAACTCCTGACTGCACCAAAACCCATTTCTGACTGCACTGAACCCCAGTTCCAAGCGAGACTCATAAGGGGGAGTCTTGACTGTTATGAAAAGGGAGAAGTTCAGGGAAACTTAGGGGACCCGTGAAAGACAGAGGTCTGGAGGTACGCACAAAAGTACGCTCAGAGAGAACTGACAGCTGATTGTGCCACTGGCTTTCTCTTGCAGGAGAAAAACAGAACCTCCCAACTGCACTGAAATTCAGGTCAGATTCCACTGAACCCCAGTTTCAGGTAAGACCCTAAGGACCCAGACTCATATGTGTCCCCAGAGTGCACAGAAACTCAGGGGAGCCAGAAAGGCAGAGGTCTGTGGGTGTAACTGTACACAGAGAGGGCTGCAGTGATTACCGAGGGACACTGAGACCCAAGGGCCACTTAGGGGAGGGCTGACAGGAAGCCAAGACTGTCTGCTCAGCCCTGATACTTCACCCCCTCCAAGCCTAGCACAGAGGCTTTTGCAATCCTGCAAGTCTTAAGGTGGAGTACAGCACAGAAGTTCTCCTGGCATTGACACAGCAGATCCTCACAACCAATTGGCTTTGGAGGTCAATTCCCCCCAGTGATACCAACAACAATCAAGACTTAACTACAACAAGGCTATACACACAGTCCACAAACGGGTGCACAAAGAGAGTATACCTCAGGTAACTAGGGGGGCGGAGCTACTGGGCCATATAGGACACCTAACATACAAAGCCACTCTACCAACTCAGGGAAGCAGTGAAAATGTGGGGACAAAGGAACAGATCACGAAAGAAATGGAGGAAAACAAACAACTGGATATAGAGTTCAAAACCATGGTTATAAGGATTTTCAAGAATTTCCTAGAAAAGATGGATAAATTTAGTGAGACCCAAGAGGAGATGAAAAAGGACCAAACTAGAAATTAAACATACACTGACTGAAATAAAAAAATATTATACAGAGACCTAACAGCAGACTAGAGGAACACAAGAATCAAGTCAAAGATTTGAAATACAAAGAATCAGAAAACACTCAACTGGAAAAGCAAAAAGAAAAAAGAATCCAAAAATGTGAAGATAGTGTAAGGAACCTCTGGGACAATTTCAAGCATACCAACAGGTGAATTATGGGGGTGCTAGAAGAAGAGAGAGAGCAAGATATTGAAAACCTATTTGAAGAAATAATGACTGAAAACTTCCCGCACCTGGTGAAAGAAATAGACTTACAAGTCCAGGAAGCACATAGAACCCCAAACAAAAGGAATCCAAAGAGGACCACACCAAGACACATCATAATTAAAATAACAAGAGCAAAAGACAAAGAGAGAATATTAAAAGCAGCAAGAGAAAAACGTTTAATTACCTACATGGAAGCACCATATGATTGTCAGCTTATTTCTCAACAGAAATTATACAGGCCAGATGGGAGTGGCAAGAAATATTCAATGTGATGAATAGCAAGAACCTACAACCAAGATTACTCTATCCAGCAAAGATGTCATTCCGAACTGAAGGTCAGATAAAGAGCTTCACAGATAAGAAAAAGCTAAAGGAATTCATCAACTCCAACCCAGTATTATATGAAATGCTGAAAGATACACTTTAAGAAGAGGAAGAAGAAGAAAAAGGTAAAGATAAAAATTATGAACAACAAATGCATATCTATCAACAAGTGAATCTAAAAATCAAGTGAATAAAAAATCTGGTGAGCAGAATAAACTAGTGAATATAATAGAATCAGGGGCATAGAAAAGGAGTGGACTGACAATTCTCAGGGGGTAAGGGGTGAGGGGAGTGCAGGGAGAGACTGGACAAAAATCATACACCTATGGATGAAGACAATGGAGGGGGAGGTAAGGGCAGAGGGTAGGGTGGGACCCGGGTGGAGGGGAACAATGGGCAGATAAAAGAGGAACAATTGTAATAATCTGAACGATAAAGATTTATTTTTTAAAAAACCTTAAACTTCTTCTAATGCCACTTCTTCAAAATAGACTGTCCCAGGCTGTGGTATATTGTGGAAGAGCCACACTCAAGGTGCCAAAGAGCCTCATGTGGCTTGCAAGCCACAGTTTGCCGACCACGGACCTCGGGGGAGCCTCATCACCAGGATTCTGTAGGCAGAAAACATCTTCTCTCCACATCTCATTGATTTCTTCCCCTCCATTACGCAGAGATGATGCCAAGACCTTCCCCAGTCTCCCAGGCCTGATTATTGCATTCTGCAGTGGCCTGTAGAGATACGGTCTCTCCAGCAGGAAGATCAGGCAATGAGATTTACTGAGCGGGCACTCTTGATCTGCAACCCACGGTGAAGGGACTTCCCTGTGTGAGAATGAGGCAGCCAGGAAGCTTGCTTCCCAGGGGATTTTGTAGAAATGCAATTCCCTGAAATAAAACAAGCTGAATATCTGGAAACAATGAGAAACCCAAAACCCAGGCAGCAGGGAAATCTCAGCTGGGGGCTCCAGGAAGGGAGGAGGGATCAGGTGGCAGTCGCCTTGGGGCCCAGTATGGGGAAGATCTTGCAGTTAAAGCCAATGTCTCCTCTCAGGGGGACGCCCAATGTTTGCTGATTATTGTTTAACTGAGGTGGGGCAATGCCTAGTGTGCCCTTATAAGGAGGAGAACTTAGTGGAAGAAGCAAACAGATGCCAGCTGCCAGCACTGAGGGCTGCAACTTCCCTCCCCCAGAGAGACTGCCCCTCTCATTTCCCACGTTGCTGCTGAGCCCTGGGACCTGCCCAGTCCTCCTGGGATCCGGATCCCTTTGGGAATACTGCTGACACTGAGTGCTCCTTCAGACGTACCTGTTGGAAACAGGTAAGGTGTGAATGGTGACCTCCCAGAGCTTTGGACAGAGAGTCTCTTAAAATTATGTAGATTCCTAATCTCCAAGCCCAGAAATGTTTTCAGTAGCTCTGAATGCTGTATTTTTGGAATTAAGGAAACCCAGGGCAAAGGATGAATTGACTCCCTAAGAGAGTCTCTCTTATTCATTGAGTCACCTTTGCTTTCTACTCATGCAAAGCTACAACCTTGCGCACTACATTGACCATAACGGATATCTTTCTTAGTCCCCCATTCATAGTTTCTGGCACATGGTCAGTATTTAATACTAAGGGGAGGAAGGGGCCCAGGCCTTGCCCTCTGTTCCCCTGTTCTAGCTGAATAATGATATGAACAGAGTTGAAAAATTTGGGTGAGTCCCAAAGACCAATGGCCATTTCAGAGGTTCAGGCGGTTCCTATCCCCCTCCAGCTGCTTCCCAGTCAATGCTTGTGCCTCTGTGGCCGCTGGAGGTGGGTCATCCTTGAGATGTGATCCTGGTCTCAGAGAGCAGAGCTCATGCTGTTTTGCTTGAAGCCAAGCTAACCAGGTTGCAATTAGTGTGGATATGTTTCCTCTATAGTTGCAGTTGGGTTGTGACCTGCCCAGTGCCCATTTGCCCTGGCACACGCAGAACTTTGCTAATGCCTGGGTGGCATTCCCTGGGTCTCCAGCGGCCACATCCTCCTGAGTTTCCCCCCTGTACCCTGCTGGACCCAGACTTTGTTTTTATAGGTGATGGCTGCAGGAGGACTCAATTGTTAGCACATTGGTTGATGTCAGTCTATGTCTATATGTACAAAAGGCTAAGTGACTGACTGTATGTCCATCCGACTGACCAACTGACCGGCCTGTACATATGATGTGCACTGGCAGTTTAGAAATAAACATTGACTCACACATGTGCAATATACATAAAGCTCTCACTGGTTGCACACGTGTTCTAATTCCCTCCCAATTACACACGTGTTTTAATTTTATAATACCATATTATATATACTATTTTGACATGTAATTTTTTTTGCAGTAACATAATTACCACCTGAGTCTTTCCTCTAATTAATTTCCTTTCACTGTGCACAAATTCGTGCACTGGGCCACTAGTGTAATAATAACACTCCAACTCTGTAATCAGGAAGAGTTATGTCTAACATGAGTTCATTATCTCCCATTTATAGATAAAAAAGTGAGGTGCCTGGTTGAGTGGCTTGCTGCTGAGTGCACACCAGATGCAGACAGTGGAGCTAGAGTTAGATGGTTCCCGGTACACTGTCTTGTCCCCCTGCTGGTTGTATTCAGTGAGGGATTCACTTGGAAGAATACCTTAGAAGAAGAGGTGTTTTCAAGAAATTACAAATGAACGACCCAAGTATGGGCCCTAGGTGTTTACTCTCTTCCCAGCACTGTGCTTGCTCATACTCTGTGTGTTATGTGATACCACCCTATGGGCATGTTGCTTGACCTCTCTGGGTCTCAGTTTCCTCATCCCTAAAACGTGGTAACAACAGCATCTGCCTCACACAGATACTGAACATGTTAAATAACATGTGCGAAGTACTGGGCCGTGGCTGGCACATGGTCAATGTTCAAAAATTTTTAGTTAATTCTGTGTATATTCCTTGAGCCGGGAAGAGAGCCGATGCTGAGGTTAATGCTCTTGCTCTGCCACATGCGCCACACGGGATCCTTAAAAGTGAGAGTGGCCAGGACCTCGGTTTGATTTCTCTCTGAGTGGGTGGTCCCTTGGGCAGCACGCTGGCCTCTGCTCACTGGCTGGGTCAGCCCTCCTGTGCCCACCTCCTCTGCCGGAGGATCAAGCCGTGCAGCTCAGAGAACTGAGCCAGGGCCCACATCTGGATCCAATGAACTCTCAGGTGCCTGAGGAAGGAGAGGCCGGTTTCCCCCTCCCCCCAAACCCTTATCCAGATGTGTCCCCAACCAGCTGAGTTGCGTCACTCGGCAGTGCCTCTGAAACTCCCAGGTCCTTCTCAGAAACGGAACGTAGGAGACTTGCCTGAGGCAGAGGGGGAGGCCCTCAGGGATGGCTGGCTCATGCGTCACTGCAGGCATGTTCCTTCCACTCAGCGGCTGTCCTAATCCAGGGTCGCTGTCTCCTTCTAACCCTGACCGAGAACCCTGTCTACTCACTTCATCAGGTCACTTTATCCAGATGGACACAGGACTGGCCCAGGCCCCTGCCTGCCTCACTTTGAGAAGTGGCCATGTGTCCTTCCCAACTCCCTGTAGATTTGTACGGATGGAGAATTCCCTCCTTCTCTTTCTTCCTCCTTCCTCTGCTCTCTCCCCTCCTCGCCTTCTCTGTTTTTTTTTCTCTCCTTCCTTCCTGCTCCCATCTCTTCTTCTCTCTCCTTTATTCTTTCTCTCCTTTCTCCTTCTCACTCCTTCTCTCCCTCAAGCCATCCCTCTCTCTTTCCCTCTCCTCCTACTCTCTCTCTCCCTTACTCTACCTCTCTTTTCCCTGCTTTCCCCTTCTCTTCCTCTCCCTCCAAAGCCCAGAGGTGTGCCCAGGTGGCATACAGCTCAAAGTGGTTTGCATGTTTTTTTTTTCCACCAGAGAACAGTTAAGTGCCTTATTTTCTCCACTTGGGTGGCTAAATTATTCTCGATGTGTTAAACAGTGTAATTAAACACATACACACGCGGGCGCGCGCGGTGCCTTCCCCCAGCCTTCCCCGCTCCTTGTCAGCAGAGAGAGTGGGCCCCAGCCTTCAAGCTCTGTTAGTTTTAATTTGAGTTGTGGAATTAGTAATGGGTTTTGCCGGAACACTGCTGTGGGAAATAGATCGCTCCTCGAGCAGGGCTTGGGCACCATTTCAAATGAGTATTTGTTAAGGGGAAACCGTCCCTTGTCGTGTTCTGCTACATTACATCCGATTTATTTCCATTGTTCGGAGAAACACCAGCCAGGGGAGAGAGGTGAACACCTCTCCCGGGCAGGGAGCGCCTAACGCTGCTTCCTGCTTCTTGCTTCCCACCTGCTGGGGAGCAACACGCAGACAGAACTGCCCTTTGGGGCTCGTAAGCTCACCCTGGACGCCCCCGGCAACCCCGCCACCTGCTGCTGTGAGGCCTGGGAGCTGCTGCCTCTGGCAGGAATGACGGGGTGAGGGATGGGTGGTGGCAAACATACAATGTGGAGGAAAAGCAATTGAGTGGAGAGAACCCCCTTACAGGTTAAGGTTGGAAGGGATCTTCCCTCTTTAAGGGTGATTTTGCAGCCCTTTTAATAATTAAATAATTACTATATTTAATAATAAACTGCAGCTTGGCTATTTCATCGGAGAGTGTGCGTGCCTTCCGTGGTCTGTGGTCATTCACGGCCTTAGCAGGTCTCTTCTTCAGCATCGTCCCGTGAGGCAGCCACTAGCAGGGGGAAGGGGGATCTAAATTTCAATGAAAGTTAATTAACATGAAATAGAATTTCAAATTCAGTTCCTTTGTTGCACTTGCCATCGTTCAAGTGCTCAATAGCCATGGTGGCTGGTGGCTACTCTACCGAACACAACTCTGGGGACCTGGGGAAACCTCCTGGTGGGAGACCAGAAGGTACCTAGGCAATGCTGGGGTGCTCCCCTCCTGTTACAGGGCCTCCGTTACTGGGCTCAAGTTCAGGGCCAGGCTACCTGGGGAGAGTCTTACAGGGTGATGGTCACGAGACCTACTGCATAGCTTTTACTATGTCCTATGCCAAGCCCTTTGCAAGAATCGTTTCATTTAATACCCACCTAGTACTACGAGGCGGGTTTTATTACTGTCTGCCAACCCATTTTATGTGTAAGGAGAGGAGGCTCAGAGATACTGTTCAGGTCTTTGCTCAAGATCGTTCGGTCACTGAGCAACATCTGGATTCAAACTACAGTTTCAACCTGATTCCTCACATGCTTAAGCTCCATTCCATAATGTCTTGTGTTTGTGTTTCGTTTTTTTTTTTAATTTTAAGGGAGAAGGCAAAGCTCTGTTTTTCAAACAAGACCATAAGATTCTTTCTTTGTCCTTCACGTTTGCCATTTTAATTATGATAAGTCTAGGGGTGGGCCTATAGGGCCAGTGAAGCAGCAAAGGGAGCCTCGTTGTGGGACCAGAGGGGGTTAGATCTCTGCTCTCTCCAACCAGGATTATCCTGGAGGGCTAGGGAATCGGATTCAGGACTGGCTCTCAGTCTGTCTTTCTCCCAGTAAACATTTTCAGATTTCCAGCTTCCCCAGGAAGTGATCTCTGGGTTCCCGGTGTGTTTACCTAGTGGCATGTTTGTGCCAGTTAGAAACAGTCACCACCTTTTCCAGGTAGAATATAACTATATTCCCGAAAACCCTTCTTGTGAGCAGATTGCTTTCTGGCCAGGTGCCCCGTGCTACTTTAACACCCTTCTCTGGGTACCATTCACAGTGTTGATGGGCCTCTTGAAATGCATCCCCCAGAACTGAACACAGTGGATTAGTTGGCCATGTGGGGTCAGGAGCGTTTTATGTAGGGGGTGGGGCTATCCTACCCAGAGAAATGCATTACTGCTGTCACAGCAGTTCCAGTGGGGTCAAGTTTTTCACCGAATCACCTCATTTAAAGTCGGAAGCCAAGTAGGCCATACAAAATATTTTTGAAATCTCGGAGACCGGTTTTGCTCAGTGGATAGAGCGTTGGCCTGTGGACTGAAAGGTCCCAGGTTCGATTCCGGTCAAGGGCATGTATCCTGGTTGCGGGCACATCCCCAGTGGGGGGCGTGCAGGAAGCTGCTGATCGATGTCTCTCTCTCTCATTGATGTTTCTAGCTCTCTATCCCTCTCCCTTCCTCTCTGTAAAAAATCAATAAAATATATATTTAAAAAATATATTTTTGAAATGAAATTTAGCCAAGGCAGACTCACTATTTACATACACAATTAACTTTTAAATGTGAAGACAGATTTATCATTTTCTTGGTTAAATTCCATCCTTTTGGCTTTGAGATATTTTCGAATTTTCATTGTTCTTCCTTTCTTTTTATCATTAAGAATGATGAAAGGATTGAAAAATATTTTCATTTTCATTTCAACATCTCCTTCCAGGACAAGACAGTTCTGTGACCATAACAGTACAGTCATTCCAAGATAATCCAGAACCATTTGTCAGTAATCTGACTCAAACTGTGAATTCTATTTACTATACTCTGCTATACTTCTATACTGTACAATGCTATAAGATGCCACCTACCCAGTCTACCAGTCCAGCCTGGTCTCAGCAACTTATATATAGGAAATAAAAGGAGAGCTTATCAACTACTTTTAAAAATCATGTTATATATAAATACATATTATAGAGCATATATTATATGTGTTGGTGTATATATACTTATAAACACCTATGACTATAAATATATATCTCAGTGGCATTCTCCTATTCCTCCAAAATAGGAACTCTATTTTTGGAAGGAAAAACAAAAGAGGAAAAGGGGAAAGTTAAATAATTGGTTTTGGTAAGGCTCTATTTGCTTCTAGAAATATGAACTTATTTCCTGAGTACTCAAAGAATTTCTTTGCAAGTCCATGTCAGAATTTTGCTATGAATATTAATTACACTTCTTAAAAGTATTATGGAGTTACAAACATTATTAAAAATCAGTGCTTTTGAGAGAATGAATGTGGTTACTGACAACAAACTTCCTGGCTTAAAAAAAAAGAGACTCGCTCACAAAGTTTCTCATACTAGGTTTCCATAAGAATTAACGTTTGGCTCAGTTTACTAAAATTAAACTTCTAAGCAAAAATTCATAACACGTTTATATTTGTATGAAGTAGAGAATATCTGTTCATCAAAGACACTGCCAAGAAACTAAACAGTTAAGCCACCAACCGGGAGAAGATTTTTGCCACGCATATGGCCAACAACCGGAGTAAAGAAATTGTCTAATCAGTAAGAAAACGGCAGCCCAATAGACAAATGGGCATACGATCTGAGAACTCATTTTGCACGAGAGGGGATATGAATGAAGAATGAACATATTTGCAGTAATCAGGGGAACATAAGTTAGGATTGCAGGGAGTTGTCACTTGACTCCCACCAGATGGGTACCAATAAGGAGCCTGCCAATACCACGCGTTAGTGAAGATATAAAGCACTGGGAACTCTTTACATTGCCTTTGAGATGAAAACTCGGCACAGACTTGGAAAATAGTTTGGCATGTTTAGTGAGGTTGAGTGTGTACGTACCCTAAGCCTAAAAATTCTCTTCAGTGGGTGGACCATTTTACATATCCACCAATAATATAAAAGTTCCATTATATATATATATATATATATATATATATATATATATATATATATATATATATTCGTATTGATTTTAGAGAGGAAGGGAGAAGGAGAGAGATAGAAACATCAATTGGCTGCCTTCTGCATGACCCCTACTGGGGATTGAACCTACAAACCAGGTATATGCCCTCATTAAGAATCGAACCTTATTGGTGCATGGGTTGACATTCAACCACAGAGCTACATCAGCTGGGCAAAAGTTCCAGTTTTCATGATGCCTAGTTTTATGCAATTGCATTTTAAAATAGGCATGATTGTTGCCTAGTTTTATGTTTAATGGGTTATCTTTGTTATTATTGATTTATAGGAATTTGTTGAATATTCTGGGTACATGTCCTTTGTCTGATATAGGTGTTACAAATTTCTACCCCAAGTTTGCAAGTATATCCTCCCATGTTTTCTCCTAAAAGTGTTTAATTTTCATTTCTAGATATTATTTTTTACTTGATTTTTGGGGGTATAATATGTAAGGATTCTTGTGTGTTTGTAGGTTTCCATATGGATAGCCTGTTGATCCAGCATCATTTTTTGAAAGATGTTTCTATTCCCATGGAATTGCCTTGGAAACTTGGCTAAAATTAATTGACCATGTATGTTTTGGTCTATTTCTGGATTCTGTACTCTGCTGCATTGAGCTATCTGTCTATAGATCTCTATTGATTTATCTGTTTTCCTATATGATAGCTTTATATTCAGGATTGTAGCCGGGTTAAGTCCTCCAAATTTTTCTTTTTACAAAACATTTTTTTGTTGTTGTTATTCCGGTTCCTTTGTTTTTATATAAATTTCACAGTAAGCTAGTCAATTTCTAAAAAAGAATTTGATTAGGATTGTATTGAATTTATGTATAAATTTGGGTAGAATTTCCATTTTGGCAATAGTAAGGCTTCTAATCAATGAACCTGATGCATCTCTTCATTTATTCATGTTTTCTTTAATTTCTCCCAGCGACGTTTTGTAGTTTTTGGTGTTGAAATCATAGATGTCTTTAGTTAGATTTTTTTTTCCCCAAGTAGTTTTTCTGGTGCTACTATTTTTTCTATTATTTATTCCTAGTACACAATAGGTCAATTGATTTTTATATTAACTTATATCTTGTGACTTTGCAAAACTCACTTATTAGTTCTAGTAGTCATTTTATAGATTCCTTTTTTTTTTCTTCTTTCTGATATTTTGGACTTTTATTTTCTTATTGAACTGGTTAGGACCTCCCATACAATGATAAATAAAAGTGTTGACAGTGGACACCCTTGGCCTTAATTATGATCATAAGAGGGAAAATACACTCTTCTATCAGGTACTATGTAAATGCCCATCAGTTTAAGGTTACTTACCTTTCCTAGATTTTTGATAGTTTTTTTTATCATAAATATACTTTGAATTTTGTCAAATAATTTTCATTATATTGTTTAATATAGTAATTACACTAGTTGATTCATTTAGTCTTAAACCAACTGTATATTTCTGAAATAAATCCAACTTGGTCTTGATATATTTATTTTATTTTATTTTCCTTTTTACATCACTGGATTTGATTTGCTAAAATTTTCTTAAGAATCTTTGCCATCTGTGCTCAGGAGGTATGTTGATCTGTAATTTTGGGGGTGAAGATTCCTTTATGAGTTGCTACTGGTAGTGCTATGCTGACATGATACGTTCAGCTATGGTTTCTTTTCTGCTCTACTTTCTAAAGACGTTTGTTTTGTTTGTCCTTGAAAGTATAATAGAATTCACAGTGAAAGTATCTGGGTCTGGGGATTTCTTTCTTGGAAGGTTTTTAATAACAAATTCCATTTCTTTATTATATACAGGGTAATTCAGGTTTTCTGTTCCTTCTTGTATCAACTTTGATAAATTGTATTTTTCAAGAAATCTGTCTACTTTCTATAACATCAGTTTTGTTTGGTTTGTTCAGAGTAGTCTCTTCCTACTCCTTTATTGTATATAGGCTGTGTGGTGACAAGCCCTTATCAATGATGATGTGATGTTGGTGATTGCATTCTCTCTTTTGTTCTTGACCAGTTTGTCTCTGGGTTTGTCAACTTTCTTGGTCTTTTTAAAAAAAAGTCAGTTTTTGCTTTGTTAATTTTCTACTGCTTTCTTTTTTTTACTAATTTCTTCTATTGCCTTTATTATTTACTTTCTTCTACTTGTTTTAGGTTTCCCTTATGATGTCATCTTTGACTCATGAATTATTTAGAAGAGTTTAATTCTGGATTTGGGGGATTTTCTTAAATATCATTATTGCTTTCTAATCTTAACTCTGTTTCAGTTAGAGCATGCTCTGTGTGACTCAGTCCTTGGAAATGTATTGTTTCATGGCCCAGCATATTGTCAGTTTTGAGGAGAGTATCTCATACATTGAAGAGAATGAATATTCTATAATTAGATGTAGTGCCGTATATATAATGTATCAAATATATCAAGATGATTGATAGTGTTATTCAGATCTATGATTTTACTGATTATTTTTTATCTAGTTGGTCTATTAATTGCTGAAATATGAGTGCTAAAATATCCTACTAAAATTGTGCAATTGTTCTTTTTTTCCCCTTTAATTCTGTTAAGTTTTGGTTCATTTATTTTCAGGTTTTATTTTTAGATTTTATTTTCAGGTCTACACATTTATGATTTTTATTTATTCCTGATGAATTTTCGCCAATATTAAATTCCCCAGTTTATTCCTGATAATACTCTTTGTTATGAACTCTATTTAATCAATCTATTAATCATCCCAATCTTATGTTTGTATGATAAATCTTTTTCATTTATATTTTACAACTTATTTGTGTCTTTGTATTTAAAGTGTGTCTCTTATAGGCAACTTATTGTTGAGTCTTACTTTTTATCTACTTTGTTGATCTCTTCCTTTTAATTGGAGTTAATTAACATTTAATTTAGTTGTCAATAAATATGGTTGGATATATGTCTATTTTTTAGTTTGTTCACTGTTTCCCATTTGTTGACTTCTTTTGATTATTTGAATATGTTCTGGTATTTCATTTTGAACATATCTATTGGTGTTTGGCTATATTCTTTTTATTACCTGTTAGTGGCTGTCTAGGCATTATAATACACATACCTAACCTGTCACACTCTATTTAACATTTCACACAAAAAACTTGTAACCATTATAGACTCCTTCAATCCCCTTCCCTTATGTTATAGTTGTCATATAAATTATATCTGCATACATTGAAACCTGTCCAGAAAAAAATATTATAATATTTGCTTGAAACACAAATGTATTTTTAAAGAATTTAAGGGGGAAAATAGTTTTACATATTTACTCAGATATTTACTATATATCCTTCCTGAAAATTCCAAATTCCCTGTTACGATTGCCCTTCAAATTGAAGACTTGCTTTGTCCTTTCTTCTGAAGCATGTCTTTGCGTGATGAATTCTCTTAGTTTTCCTTTGTCCAAAGTGGCTCTCTTTCATTTTTATTCCTGCAATTTCTTTTCACTCCATATAGACCATCTGATCATTTCTACATCAGATCACTGCAGAATTGGCACCTGCCAGTTGGTTGTTTTATCTTGAGAATGAGCCACATTCTCTTAGTTCCTTTTAGTTTGAATAGTTTGGGATTCTACTGGGCAAAGTGAGTGTTATGTTGTTTAGACTTGTGTTCTGTTAGCATCCTCTAGAGAATGTTTATTTCAAAAAAAAGTGTAGCCAATCAAATCAATTAAGTTGTCTATGCATTCTAGCTCATCTTCTGTGGGCGGTGATCAAATCTCAGTTCATTCCTTTAAGCCTTTGGTATGCTGGTTTGGCCCTGCCTCATACAGCCACAGTACAGATGCGGTAGGTTAAGACTCCTGCAAGTTTCTACTCAGAATTAGAGGACCGCATCCTCTGGACTCTCTCCCTTCTCAGCCTCTTACCACCAATTCCCAGGAGGGCTGCGGCCTCATCAGAAGAGAAAGAGAGACACTTCTCATCCTCTCTGCCATGTGAGGACACAGAGAGAAGGAGACTGTAGCCAAGAAGAGGGTCCTCACCAAAGCCTGACCATGCTGGCATCCTGACCTTGGACGTTCAGCTTCTGGAACCATCAGGAAACATATGTCCTTTGCTCAAGTTCCTGGTCTGTGGTATTGCTTTTCAGCCCAAGCCAACTAAGACAGTCACCCAAAACAGCAGAAGACCCAGGGAAGGACTCAATCAAAACTCGTTTTATTGACACCGAGGGAAGTAGAACAAGCTGCAGAGCCTGCAAAGCGCCTTTCGCCTGCTTCTCGTGCTCCTCCCGAGTCTCGATTCATTAGCGCACGCAGCTTCTCACTTAAGAACGTTTTATCAACTCTTTTTGCCTTTTTTTTTTTTAGCTCTTCCTGTGCCATTTTTCTGGCTTACCCCCAAGAGATAACCCAGCAGCCAGACAGATTTTTATCCTGAATATCAGGTAGACCTTCCATCTCTTTTTTTTATTAAGGCAGCTGAGCTTCTCCTGCCTTTTTTATTTTATTTTTTTATCTTGCAAAGTGAGGCAAGCAGGATAGAGAAGAAAAGAAATAAGCCGCGGAGCCCTCCCTAAAGTGACAGGCAGGAAAATTGGTTTGCCTTTTCTGCTGCACACAAAAGGGAAATGTCGTCGAGTCCTCTAGATCCTCCCGCCTGAGAAAGTGAGTCCGCACAGACACAGGGACCAGCCTGAGGAGAGGGGCCGGGCACTGGAGGCGGGTGCTGGGTGGAAAGGGTGAAGGGATTAAGAAGTACACATTGGTGGTTGCAAAATAGTCAAGTACAGCATAAGGAATAGAGGCATTGATATTGTAATCATGTACGGTGCCGGGTGTGTGTGGGGGGGGGAATCACTTTGTCAAGTATCTGATTGTCTGACCATGATGCTGTACACCTGAAACTAATACACAATAATATTGAATGTCAACTGGAATTGCAAAGATAAAAACCAATTTTTTTAAGCGACCCTACAGGCTGTTCCCTGACAAAGCCATCAGCAATTCAGAGAGAAAGGTGAGCCCGGTAGGTGGGCGCTCCACACGGGTGGGGGCTCCCCTTCCTGCCTGCCTTCTCTTTCCTCATTAAGATTCTTCTCCCTCGCAGGGAGCAGCCCATCTCCTCCAGCAACAGTCACCCAGGCCTGCCCCACCCCTCACCCCCCGAACCTGGGACCCTTCTCCTTCCAGCTGGGCGCTCAGTGGATGTGATCCCTCTGCCCTGGCTCTCACCCTTGCAGATCCCTCTGAGCCCGGCCTGTCCTTCCTAAGAGCAAGGTCTCATGGTAGAGGGGTGGAGCTTTTGCACATTTCCTTTGTGGACAAAATGATGACCGTCAGACTGATAACCATCATGTCTTGATCACTATTTACACGTCACCGTGCTAAGTATTCAAGGAGCATGGTTTCATCGGAGCCCACGCCTTTAGGCCCTGCCTATGATCACCGTGGCCACTTCACACATGAGGAAAGCAGGTCTTAAATGGGATTCCTAAAGCCAGCGGGCAGTCAGGCCCCTGCAGGCAGTCTGGGAACTGGCCGCCACATGCAGGGCCTTTGCAAGATGCTGCCGGAGAAGTGAAGCCAAATGATGCAGCTCATTCTGCAGACAATTAAGGGCTGCTTAGTAGCTGTCCCATAATTGCGTCATTAAGGGGAACTACCATTTGGTTGTCATAAACGAAAATGATCTCACTGCTAGAGTTTATTGCACACTCTAATCCGATGTTTTACTGAGATGTTGGCGGCTTGGCGATGCGGTGTGGGTCCCACGTCGGCGGGCATGTGCAGAGCTGGAAGGCCCATAATTTTCACAACTCTCCAGGGATGTCTGGGGTGTCCCTGCCTTTATCTCGAATTTATAATCAAACCTATTGCTGTTTACTTGCTCTTAAGTGATATTTCAGCTCTTGCTGAGATTTCAGTTTTATCACTAGCTGTATTGTTGGTTGTGGGATCTCCTCCAAACCCTATAGAGCAGCGGTTCTCAACCTGTGGGTCGCGACCCCTTTGGAGGTCCAACAACCCTTTCACCGGGGTCACCTAAGACATCCTGCATATCAGATATTTACATTACGATTCATTAACAGTAGCACAATGACAGTTAGGAAGTAGCAACGAAAATAATTTTATGGTTGGGGGTCACCACAACATGAGAAACTGTGTTAAAGGGTCACGGCATTAGAAAGGTTGAGAACCACTGCTATAGAGAGTGGTGAGGTATGTTGACATATTTTTTCATCTGTTATTTTTCAAGAACTATATTGAAATGTCCTTTTTTCATTTGGGCCAAACCAAATGAAATTGCCTGTATTCAACCATTTTTACTTTAGGCTAAATCATATGAAACTGACTCCAGTCAACCACAAAAGTGACAGTTTTGTGTGGTTCAAATATAATTTCTTACTCCATTTACTAGAAATTGTGTGTATCATACCCTCCAAATATGTAAGTTCTGTACCACTTCACAGTACCTATGAATTTGTGTTTTAAGTAATTTGTAACATATCCTATGTAATAAAGAGGTAATATGCAAATTGACCGTCATGCCCTCACAAGATGGCTGCCTATGACCAGACCAGCAGGGGGGTTAGGGAGGGACAACCAAATGACTAAACAGCAGGCTGTTTAGGCTGGCATGGGAGTTAGTGAGGGATGACCAAACAACTGAACAGCAGACTGCATGGAGAGACCAGGCCTGCGGTGGGGCTGTGAGGGGTGACCAGGTCAGCAAGTGGGGAGGGCAGTTGGGGTGATCAGGCCGGTGAGGGGGGGAAGTTAGGGGTGACCAGGCTGGCAGGGGGGGGATGCAGTTGGGGGTAACCAGGTCAGCAGGAGGGGCATTTGGGGGCAATTAGGCTGGCACACAGAGGCAGTGAGGGTTGATCAGGCCAGCCAGGGGAGGGTGCAGTTAGGGGAAAGCAGGCAAGCAGGCAGGTGAGCAATTAGGAGCCAGCAGTCCAGGATTGTGAGCGGGATGTCCCAGATTAGAGAGGTTGCAGCCTGGCACAAATTTCATGCACCAGGCCTCTAGTTATTATTATAAGTTACTAAAGGACATTGCTATTTTTTTAAGTTTGCAATCTTTTTCTATGAGTTGTTTATGTTTCTCTCCTATGCTTCATCATCACTCGATTCATTTGTTACTGTGAAGTGGGAATGGATAGGACATGTGGACCTTGGGGACTTTTGTGCTACATAGACAGACGCTGGTCAAAAAACGTAAAAAGCACAGCTTTCAGAGCAAAGGAGATTTTCCAATCCCCACAACTAGTAAGTGTAGATTCAGGATTCAGATGGCAGTCAGCTTGCCTCGCTGACTGAGGAAATGATGCATATTTTCATAAATGTCAGTAGATATACCTCTATAGCCTCCTGAACAGACAAACAAACAAAACCCAAAAAACCCAGGCTTCCGTGATATCTCTGTGGGGAAATTAGGTTACTACCATGTATTGAGTGCCAGCCACTCTGCTTGGTATCTGAGGTCAAACCACGTTTAATACCACCACAGGCCTTGGGAGGTGGTGTCATCACTCCATCCTGGCGGGAAACAAGTTCACAGGCTTGAGTCTAACGCAGCGTTGCAGAACGGGTGGTGAGCTCAGGAAGCAACTTTCAAAACCCATTTGAATGCTCACCACCTGCCTTTTCTTGTCCATCCCCCTCTTGTCCCCCTATTCATTTCATCATCAAATCCTATTGGTTCTACCTATAAAATGCCCCCGGAACCTGTTTCTCCACCATCTTCCCTATTAACCCTTGAATACTCTCTCTCCCATGGACAAATGCAGCAGCCTCCTGGACTCCACCCTCTCTCCGTCCCTACCCACCCCCCACATGGTCTCCAACTTGCTCCACAATTCTATGCGTAGA
Source organism: Lasiurus borealis (assembly GCA_004026805.1). Lineage (NCBI taxonomy): Eukaryota > Metazoa > Chordata > Mammalia > Chiroptera > Vespertilionidae > Lasiurus > Lasiurus borealis. The sequence goes on from PVJN01013497.1 coordinate 30,843, forward strand.
TCTGATCACGACCCACCTCTTCCATGGCCTCGCCGTGCTGGTGAGGTAGAAGGCATTTCCCAGTCCAGCCTTTCAGCTGTGGGGAGAGAGTGCCTTTCCATGTCGTGGCCACTGTCTGTCCCGCAAACTGGGTCCAGGCCAGAAGGAAGGCTGTTTTCCACAAACCTCCCTTAGAGACTATCTGGTCGCAAACGATGTGCACTCTGATACACATCAGCACCGCTCCACTGCCTCCTGCTATGTGCTGGCTCCCGGAACAGGCTGTTGTCCTGACCTGGCCAAGCATGTAATTTCCTGTACCTGGTAGAAACCTCATGTAGTCCCTGTGACTACCCCCCCTTTACCCTATATTCTTCTTTGGCGCCTGCCACCCAACACCTGCCTCCTGTAAATTTCCCTTTAAAAAGTCTGTTCATTACCAGAGGAGCGGCCAGCCTCTTTCTTCAGTTGTTCCTTCCTCTCTGCTTACAGACGTGGGTTTTCAGATCCAGAAACTCTCCGTGGGTCCGTGTGTGCTAGCACTCACCTACTTCCTGACCATCTCTGCCAACACTCCCTATCCCCAGCCCCCACCGCACCGACCCCTCCAGCCCTTTCCATTTCCTCTAACACCCATGACCTTTCCAACCCAACTCCTGAGCCTCCTTGCACTTGCTACTCAGGGCACCTGAAGGAACTTTTTATTTTATTTTTCCTACCTATCATTTTCTACCTGGCAATTCAAAGGTCGCTGCCTGTGGGAGAGTCATCTCAGACTCTCCTTGGCAGTTCGTAGCTCCTTTGTGTCCACAGGACTTTGCACACATTTTTAATTAGACAGTTTCTGTTGAATGATAAAATGTTGGATGTTGTTGTTGAAATGTCTAATCTATCTCTCCCACTTGATAATGAGCGCCTGGAGGATAAAGATCATGTTGTATTTTCTTTGGATTGCCAGCACTCAGAAAGCGCTTGGCACAAGGTCAGGACTCAATAAATATTCATTAATGTGCAAATACCCCCGTAGTCTCTGGTGCACACAGAGCATACTGAGAAGCTGCTCGGTACAGCGGATTGAAACGGAACCGAAAGCAAGGATGACTGACTCAAGCCTGGGTTTGTCTACCAGCTGGCTGTGTCACCAGGGACAGCACTGATCTGGGTCTCAGTCCCCTCACTTGTAAGGGGGAGGGGGGGAAGACATCTGAATGTCCTTTCAGGGCTCCCCTCTGATGATGTGAAGGACTTGACAGCTCATCTCTAAAATTATCTTTTTTTTTTCTCACCCAAAGGAAAGGACGTGGGAGGTCTTCTAAGGAGAGTCATGGCACACACTCGGGAGCCTCTATCCCAGATGCCTGTCATCAAGTTCAAGGGCCAGGACTTTAAGACCCTGCGGGATCGTTGCCTAAGCAGAGGCCACCTGTTTGAGGATGAGGCCTTCCCTGCTGAGATTTCTTCCATAGGCCCGCCGCTGCTCCAGGGAAAGCACCTCTCCAGCCTGCGGTGGGAGCGCCCAAAGGTAAGTGAGCCCCCAGGCACACACCCAGCTCCTGGGCCCTCTGAGCCAGCCCGCCATGGTCCCTCCCATGGCCCCTCAGGACCTCTGAGTTCTAACCCAACTCTAACACTGAGCTCATCACTAGATGACCTGCCTCGGTGTTCTCACCTGAAAAATGAGGAGACCTAGGTGTGAAGAGTGTCTCTGAGATCTCTTCCGTCTCCATAGTTGAGCCTGTCATCACCCTTTATTCTCTCCAGGTATGACTGTCTTTATCTTCTGTTCCTTTTTTTCTGTTAGAATTTACTCAAAGGAAAGCTACATGCCACTCACTTGTACAATAGGATGGATTTACATAATTGACTCGCCTCTCTCCCTTTTATTTGTATTTCCAAGCTTGCAAAGAGGCCCGATCACCTACAAAAGAATTTCAGACATCAGTGGGGAAATTAGGAAGCTATTTCAGGGCAACATTCCAAGTCCCCTGAGTCCCCCACCCTAGCAGATGGCCACTAACTCCACCTCGTAGCAAGGGGAGCCCTGTTGGTTTTTCCAGAACCATCTCAGTTTCGGGGCATGAGATTCCAGAAGACATTGCTCAGCCAACTTAACATTCCCTTAATCTCTTCAGGCCCCTATCGATGACAAAGACCCCGGTAAAGGTCACTGTGAATTCCCTGGTGCTCAAAGCTTCTGTCCGTGCTTCCAAAAGCAGCCAGCGGAACCTAAAACAAGAGAAAATGCCATCGGGTCTAGTAAGCTAATGATTATAACATCAGCAAGTATTACTATGCACATATTAAGTGTCATGTACTCTACCGAGCCCTTTCAGTAAAGTCACGTTAGGTCATCCAGAAAAGGCATTTTCTGGTCACATAGAACAAGACACAGAGCTCTGAGGATGCCAACTCAGGACAGACTTGAAGCCTTGGGGAAGGGGGAGGTCAGTGGGGGTCAGGTGGTGTTTGGATCTGCTTAAAGAAAAGCGGGGTGCTCCAGCCTTCTAGAACCCATCTTCCCAGCCAGTGGCGACAAGTCCCACAATGCCTCCCTTCTCCAGGCCTCCCCCTCCTGAGGAGGCCTGACCAGAGAGCGCTGTTTAACATGTGAAAAGGCTAAATATTGTTTTGTCTGGCTTATTTTCAGAGGCTGATATTCTTTTTGAACGTGTTTTTTTTTCTTTTTTCCTTTTTTCATAGAGTGCTAGGCAATAGATGTGAGACCACATCTATAGGGTTTAAGGATTTATAACATCCCATTTAGAAAGTGTTGAGAGTTTCTCGACATCTTAATTCCAGCAGCATCTCAACTGGTGATGTCTTTGGGGGTCAAGGAGAAATGCAGCCAAACAAAAGTGAAACGACTTACACAGAGTCATGCCAGGGGACACAGACAATAGCGTGGCGAAGGCCTGGGTGGGCATAGAGGCTGGTTAGAGGGGTCAGTGTGGGGTGAAGGGGACATATGTAATAATTTCAACAATAAAGATTAAGGGAAAAAAAAAAGAATCGTTCCAGGAACCTGGGATGGAGGCACCAGGGCCAAATGCAGTCTATTCCCATTCCTCCTCTATGAGGGGCTCATTATTTTTTCATTCCAGCACTTCTTTTAAAATGTATACGTGAATATGTCATATATCTTCGTGTTTCTTATCGCAGCTGGCATACAGTACTTCGTAGAGCTTTCCAGATGTCTACTTTGTCTCTTTTGTTCTCCTTTATTTCATGGATAATAATAAAAAAATCCCCTTTATCAAGTTGGTACATGTGCCAGGTATTAATCTAAGCACTTTACACATCACATTTTGTTTCATGGCCACGCAGTCCTGTGAGGTTGATAACATTGTCATCCCCATTCAGTGGGCCGGCACCGCCCAATAGGACATTCTGTGAGGAGGGGAAGGTTCGTTATGTGCCGTTCATTACAGCAGCCACCAGTCACATGTGGCTATTGAGCACTTGGAACGTGGGTTGTGTGACTGAGGTTCTGAAGTTTTCATTGTATTCTGTTTAAATGAATTTAATTTAATGTCCCTTATTGGAGAGCACAATAGAGCCACCAGTGTGTGTCAGGGTGGAGGGATTAAAATTTCACCATTGTCCCCATTCTTTAGCGAAAACCATTTCCCTTCTCAACTGAAAAATGGGGGACAGGCCCAAACCGCATTGTCTGATGGGCGCTCAGAGAGCAGCAGCATCCAGCCCCACTGTGGATGCTGACCCTTGGCCCTCCTCCCAGAATGCAGCACTCCCTGCGCAGGCAGCAACTTTCTCCTTCCCAGCGGGCCAGGAAGGAGAGTTCCTGAAAGGACCCTTCCCTGAGAGTGATGCACCTTGGGACCAAAATGAGTTCTTCATGTGAAGGAAGGGGTTAACCAAGTGGAGATAGGAGTGTAAGCTGTAAAAGCAACAAGTAACAGAAGGTGAGAGAATGCGAACGTGCCAACAGCCAGTTGCCATGGAGCGGAAGAACTTTGATGCCAATAAAGCCAATCTTCCTAGCAAAAATAGAAGCGCAAGTGGCGCTGCCACCTGGCCCGGCCTGAACTCTGGCCACCCTCTGGAAGAGCTTGTGTCTAAACAGCCATATGCTAAGCCTGGCGTTCCCTCCTGCCAGAGCACCGTACCGCCTGGGGACGTGCCTGAGCGGTCTTTGAAAAGAGTGCGGGAGTCACCGTCCAAAATAGATGCAATGATGTCACATTAGAAGAGACCCTCTCCAGAAACGATTCGGGAGAGTGTTGGCTCTGGTGCCAATCCAGAGAAGGGATTTTCTAAAACTCAGCGACTTTTGTGTTGTCTGTTTCTGGCACACCCGATGTAACAGGGGGTGCCCCAAACTTGGTATGGAGAGAGCGCTCCACCATTCAGAACTAATGTATATCCTATAGCATATGACTAATAGGAAATAGATCCATAGTCCCCATGGGTAGATTTACTCTGAGAAATTGGCTCACGTGGTCATGGAGGCTGAGAAGTCGCACACCCTGCCATCTGCCAGCTGGAGACCCAGCAAAACCAGTGCCGTCGTTCAGTCTGTGAGGGAAGGCCTGAGAACCAGGCAGCAGATGATGGAGTTGTGGGTCCAAGGGCAGGAGAATGCCAACGTGCCAGCTCAGCAGCCAGTCAGAGAAGGGCACCGCCCCCCTTCCTCTGCCTTTGGTTTTACTTTCTCTGGATTGGGTGAGGCTCATCCACACTGGAGAGAGAGCCATTGCTTTCCCGCGTCCACTGACTCACACGCTAATGTCCTCTGGAAACACTCTTACAGATCCACCTGGAAATGGTGTTTAGCCAAGTACCTGTGACCCGGTCAAGTTGACCCAGAAAAATCAGCCATGGCAGTTTTCTTCTGCACAAATGGGTGTCCCCGTGCCCTCCCAAGGCCAGGCTGTCTCACAGAATCAGGAACCACCACAGTCAAGAAGCCCCTGCCTGCTGGCGTGGGCCGTGGGGAAGGGCTGCGCACGGGGGAGGCAGGTCGCCCCACCCCAGCGGCTTCCTGTGGGCCTGGAACAACTCGCTGCTTCTCTGCACTTGCTCGCTCAGCCTGAGGAGCTGTCAATCCTGGGCTCCGCCTCTGGCTGACCTGCTGAATCCAAGCTGAAGGAGGTGAGACACAGCGGTCTCCGTGCCCGCGAAGCCCGTGGTGATTGAGTCACGCGTGGGGTGGATACTCTGATCCTTGCCAGGGACTGCACTGCGCTGGTGCTTCTGGCCCCACTGGAGACGTGGGGGGGGGGGGAGGAACGGCCTGGAGCCAGCACCTCATCTTCCCAGCCATCTTTACACACTTTCTCTGTGAGCTTTGACCCAGGGAGGTCAGCCCGGCAGATGAAAACACTTCTTCGTCTACTTCCAGCTCTTTCTACCTCTGAGACCCTCCAGCACCCCTGGGAGCCTGGGCTGGGGAAGGAATAGGCAGCTCAGAGGCCAGGGGACCTAGATGCTGGTTTTGTGCCCAAAGTTGATTGATATTGACTATGGACTTTTTATTGGAAATAATTGCCATTACATTTTTATAACATTAAAATAGCTTTCTGTTTCTAATTAGCTAAAATTTGGGGTGGGGGTGATGGGGTTAGTGTTTATTTTTATTCCTTGGGCAAGTCAGAGAAACTTGTGTATTTATCAAATGCCTGCCGGGAAGGATATAAAATGCCTCCTCTTTGGCCCATGTAAATACTTCCATTTCCAGATATCCCGATCTGAAAGCACCCTGGCAGATTTCTATGGAAAACCCTCCTTGAGGGTGGGCTAGTCTTGTCATTCACGGCAGACTCATTGGCTGGGTATTTTAAATATATTTTATTGATTTTTTACAGAGAGGAAGGGAGAGTGATAAAGTTAGAAACATCGATGAGAGAGAATCAGCTGCCTCCTGCACGCCCCCTACTGGGGATGTGCTGCAACTAGGATACATGTCCTTGACCGGAATCGAACCGGGGACCTTTCAGTCTGCAGGCCGACGCTCTATCCACTGAGCCAAACCGGTTTTGGCAATTGGCTGGGTATTTTACTTTACCTGTTGCCCTGAGTATCATCAGCCTGGTGCGTGTGTGCTTCTGTGTTTTTTTCTCTCTCTCGGGTTGAGCCTCCAGGCGATGCTGGCTTCTTAGCATACATGGTGGCAGGATTCTTCTTCCTCCTTTTTTAAAAAAAAAAAAAAAATTAAACTATAAGTGACACTGGAATTGTCTAGTCCCTGAAAGTCTGAGACAGCTCGGCAGGAAAACCACGTGTATGTTGATGGGAGGGAGATGTCCTGGGGTCCCCATTTAAAAGTACCATCCCAAGGTTATTGATCTTTTCGGGTTATATACCAACTTGAATGATCTGGGGCAATGTTCATTTTCATGAGAAAATCATTAGTACTCTTAAATGGATTAGTATAGAGTCTTACTTCATGTTTTATTATTGCTGAAACCCAATTTTTACTGCTTTCATTTGGGTTTCTCTGCCGCATTTGCCGAAGGTTAGGTCCATGCAGGCCTTCTTGCCCGAAAAAGAGCAGTTTACTTGCACTATTGATTTTTCTGTTTTATAAACTCCCTCACTGTGCTCTCCTCTCACTTTTTCCCGCCGAGGCTCCTTTTGTCTTTTTCTTTCTAGCATCTGTGAGTCGACTACTTAAATCATGTTTCTGTTCTATGCCGTTTAATAATGAATGGATCTGAGGTTCTGGGTTTGTCTATGAATATGGCTTTTCAAATTTGGCAAATACTGCAGGCGGCGGGAATCGATATTTATTGAACTCACACCCTGCCAGGCGCTGCGCTACGTGTGTTGCCTCCTTCCTCCCGGGGAACAGGAAGGGCGCTTGCTTTGCCAGGCTGCTGGGTGGCAGCCGGTGGATAAAGCGCCTGGCCCTCCGGAAGGGCTGATAGTGGCAGCCTGAGCCTGGGCCACTTTATCGCTGGAGTCTCCCCTTTTACCCACGAGGAAACAGAGGCCCAGCAAAGGATGGGAAGTGGCTCATGGCCACCAGAGAGCAATGCAGGGCAGGATTCCACACCAGGAGTGTCTGACCCTCTGCTGATCCCTGGAAGTGGGGGGTGAGGGGAGAGACAGGAGAACCGGTGAGGAAGAGCTGCACTGAGGGTGGGTCTAAAAGCCGAGCATCATTGCCTTCGTTCCCGGTCCAGGATCCTGTGGCTCCTCTTCCCCAGTTCCCAGGAGTGGAGGTCTGAGCGTCTGCTCCCTGGCAGTGAGCCTCCACTGGGGCCTTGACTTCCTCTCCAGTAGAAGCAGGGACGGGTCAAGTCGACGAAGTGCCCCGAGTTGCTTTGAAACTGGAAGAGCCGTTCCCTCCAGGGACTCTGCAGAGAGCTCTGCCAGCTTGCTTTTGCCGGGAGAGACCCCCGTGTTCTGCCCAGCCCCGCGGGCAGCAGAGGGTCAGGCGTGGCACCTCCACCCCAGGGCCTGGACCCCCGTGCCCCTCTTGCCATGTGAGAGGGCGGGTCATCGGTGGGCAGGCGGCGGAAGGAGGTGCAGTGAGTCATCGCCCCTCACACGCCAGCTGGGCCTCCGTGTTTGCAGACACGCACACCTGGGCTGGCCCTCGGTGGCTCCACCGGGAAACGTCGTTTACAAAGGGCTGGCAGGTCTCACAGGGCAGGGACTCCGCACACTCAGGGCTGTTGAGCAAATGAATCTATTTCCACTTTGCAGCCCTGGTCTCCGGAGACTTATTTGTCAACGTGAACAGAAATGATACGGGCACAATGACCAAATTCCGCCAACGTGCGCGGTGGAAATCCAGGCAGAGCTGAGGGAGAGGATGCTGAGGATCTTCCCACCGGCTCCCAGCAGGGGCAAACCTACAGGCTGGTGGGGCCAGGGCAGGAACCAGACCTTCGGCCCAGTGCTTCCCCCAAGGGCCTGGGAGCCCCTCAGAAACTCTCACCATCCTCACGTAGACTGCAAGTTCCCCAAATTCTCCCAGGCATTGCAGCAGGGCCGAATCCTCCAGCAGCCCTCTCTGTAGCCGGCAGGCACTGTGTGTAGTGGAGGTTGGAGAGGAACTAGGCTCTGAGTAACAGCACCTGGGATGAGGCGCCTGGATCTTCTAGAAGCAGTCAGGGAGCCGACGAAGATCTGAGTAGTGCACAGCCTGCATCCTGAACAGCACGTGGCTACACTTGAACCCGGAGCCCAGAAGGCCTTGGCTGATTTCTAGGAGATGACATTTCACACGGAAAGCTTTATTATGTTTGTAAAAGTTCCCTCTAGTAAATGTATCCGATTCTTTTATTTTTCTCATGGATAACCTCTTCCTAAGACACTGCCTGTTAGGAGCGGGATGGCTGAATATCTGATGTAGGGATCCCGAGACCTTATTTATGTTATCTCCTCATGCAGTTGCTTAGGTATTTATTGCCTGTCTCTCAGTTACATATACACCCTGGTGACATCTGCCTTCCTGATAGCAATAAAACCTGAAGAATGAAGGGAACTTTTAAGCACCTATTTAAGAATTAACCTCTACTTCTCAAAGACAAAGTGAGTGATGTCTTGGGTACCACTCTGGGACACAGAGGGATGAAAGATGCTCATGGCTTTTCTCCCTCTTTCCTAAGGATTTATTGATGGGGAAAGCGAAGCCTCATTTCATCCTGGAAGGTGCGAGCAGATTTGACATCCAGCAAGGGGAGGCAGGTGAGGACTCACCATCTTCTCTTCCGGCCGGGGATCAGGGCAGGCTGCTCAAAGTCAGCCTCTGGATAGGGAGGGGTGGAGACCCTCAGGACTCTGTCTCAGCTGCTGAGAGGGGGCCGGCCCCTCAGGGCTACTGTAGATGGACTGCCCATGTCCAGTCTTTAGCCTGCACATCAGCTCAGCAATGGGTGTGCAGGGCCATTGAGGTGAGGCATTATTGAAGAAAGGGAGAACATGGACACAGGGTTTAGTCTGAGCACTGGGTAGGGAGAAGCATCTGGAAGATGGGAAGGAGAGAGAGAGACCGAGAAAGGGGAAGCAAGTGTTCATTGAGCTTTTGCAATGCAGTGCTAGATACTGCGCATGTGCTATTTCCTTTACGCCTGGTAACATCCCTACTCTCTATGTATATGCAAAACCAAAGGGTCCAAGAGATAAAATCATGTCCTTCATGTCACATAAACAATAAGTGATAGAGTTGGGTTTGAGTCCCGGGATGTTTGGATTCAACACCCACCAGACAGCCATGGACCTAAGTTGTTGCTAAGAGCTGAGCAGTGTGGACAGGGGACAGGAGGGCTTGCCTTGAAGGAGACCCCTGGGCGGGATCAGGAATGGCCGAGAGAAACCCCTGAGCCAGAAACCCAGGAGTGGAAGGGTGGACAGGCTGGGAGTGGACAGTGGACAGAGAATTAGGAGACACACAATCAGACTCTTCTAAGAACAGACTCTATACCCTTGAAAGGCCCGCCTACAAGTTATGCCTGCGCCTTGACTTCCCATGATGGACTCACGGTGTCTTGGGCTAAGTGGATAGAAGCCTGGGTTTCAGTGTTGGGAAGCGCCCCCAGCAGCCAATAATCCTCCAGTTAGCGCTTCCCCTGTGTGAAGATGGGACCTCTCTGAGGCCGTTTCTGTGCCTGAACCCAAATGGCATTCAAATAATTGATTGTGTTGAAGATAAAGGAGGGAAGACTCAGGAGAAAGGGGTGATGCTCATGTTCAAAGGGCTCACCATGACATCCAAGGAGAAACTCAAGGCCACATTGCCCTCAAGGGGGAAGAGGAGAGAGCCCCTGTGTGGGATAGAGGGGTTCTGACCCAGGTAGGGGCTGAGCAAGTATTAGCAAAGAAAAACACAAATCTGTTTGCTGAGAACAAAAGACACTGTCACTTTAGTTCTGAGTACCTCTGGCAAAATGAGAATCAGAAGACAAGTTGGCCCACCAACCCTGCCAAAACCTGGCTGGCACTCTCCTGACCTCCCTCAAACCACCATCACTTCAACCAACACCTCCACCATCCATATCCTCATCATCACCTCTACCATCATCACGCCCACAATCACCCTCACCATCACTTCCACCATCAATCACCCCACTAATACCTCCACCATCCACATCCCCACCATCACCCCCACCATCAATCACCCCCACCATCACCTCTATCATTAATCACCCTCACCATTACCTCCACCATCAATCACCCTCATCTCTACCATCATCACCCCCACCATCAATCACCCCCACCATCTCCTCCCTCATTAATCATCACCACCAGCTCCTCCTCTGTCTTACTTAGAACTGGCCCTAGTGAATCCTTCCTTCAGTCCTCTCTCAGATGGAAAAAAAAAGCATTATTCAGAAGGACATATGTGGACTCTGGTAACAAAGACCAGCAAAAGGCATGGGTGGGGCTTCCAATAGGCTTCTCACCCTTGGCGTGTGTCCCCTCACAGGAGACTGCTGGTTCCTGGCAGCACTGGGCTCCTTGACACAGAACCCACAGCACCTGCAGAAGATCCTGATGAACCAAAGCTTTTCCCGCCGGTATGCAGGGATTTTCCGTTTCTGGGTACGTGTGCCGCTGGGATGCTCCCGCGTGGTTTTCTCTGAGCACAGAGAGTGACTGTCTTGTATAGCATCCTGAGATGTGGAAGAGGCACTCACTTGTTAGTTACACTGCATAGCGCCAAGAAAGGGTGTGAGCTCATGATCTGACAAGGCCTGGGAAAGTTAAGAGTCAAAAGGTTCTCATGTAAATTATTTTTATATTATTTATCATTTACTTTTGAGAGCACATGTATTAAAGCTGAGGACAGTGAAATGGAAGGGTTTAGTGGAGAGAAGAAGCAACAGGAGAGAGTCAAGGTGGGGCTGCTTCGCTTCACTGAGAAATCAGAGAAAAGGGGTCTTAGGGACAAGTCCAGGGGGTTAATCCAGGATGAGCTGCCACTGCCCGTTGCTCCCCTGGTGGCAAGTCTCCTGGGGTCCCTTAGAGGTTAGGAGATGTTTGCCTGTGGGGGAAGAAGAGGAGGAAGAGAGAGGCACGGGCATGCTCCTGAGAGGATAAGTGAGCCCTCGTGTAAGTTTTTTTAAAAGGCAGATGCAATCAGCAAAAAAAAAAAAAAAAAAGTCTTTGATCAAGAACCCTGCACATCATTGAGCTTTTGTCTATGTCTGGTTCCCTGCCATATCTGGTTATTTTTATTACAGTAGCTTCAGAATAAGTTGTAACATCTGGTAGGGTGATTTCACCTTCATTATTCATTATTCTTTTCTCAGAAATATCTTGCTAATTCTTGCACATTTATTCTTCAATGAGAACTTCAAAATCGTTGTGTGTAATTAAAAAGAAGGGCCATTGTGAGGCAAAGTGGAGCAGCATTCAATTTATGTATTAATTTGGGAAAATTACACTTTTATTATGTTAATGATTCTTTTCAGAAACATGGTCTATCTTTCCATTTATTCAGAACTAGTTTTAGGCCCTTCAACAAAATGTTATGGTTATGTTTTCATATTGGTGCTGTACCCTTCTTGGTAAATGTAGTCTCCCATATTTTACAGTTTGTAGCTCATGTGAATAAAATTTTCCTCCCCTCATTTCTAACTTGTAGATGTTGCTGAAAATAGAAAAGCCACTCTTTATTAGATATTAAATTCTATCCAGCCACCTGACCACATTCCTTTATTTGTTCTAACTTTTTTTCTTTAATAGAGTCTGGGATTTGTAGTTATCTAATATTATCTGCAAATAAAGATGATTTTGTCTCTTTTTTTTTAAATATTTATAGAACTTACTTGCTTTTGTGCCTTGTCTCTTCAGTTAGTACCGGACAATTTTGAATAAGATTGATAAGAGCAAAACCCTGTTTTCTCTGGACTTTGGTTATATAGTTTTCTGGTGCTCCATTCTTTAAACATACTGTTGGATTTAATGTGTTAAAAATTTGATTAGAATTATTGTATCTATGTAATATGTAGAATTGGAATCTAGCTTTTTTTTTAATGTTTGAGTTGTACTAATTTTTTAAAGTGAACCCATTGAGCTTTGGGTTCACTTTAAAAAGTTCACTTACATACTTTGATCTGATATAATTTGAAAAAAATGGTGTTACTCACTGGTTATCTTTTCTTTGAAAGTAAAATACATAACAGATCCAGATGATTGAGGCTTTGATTTACATAATTACTTTTAATTCCCATTTATTTTCTCTTGGTTAACTTTATTGTGTGTTTTAAATTTTCTGAATCTTCACATTTAATATTCTTAGTCTTTTGTTTAATCATTAAAAACTTTAAGAATAGAAAATTTCCTCTGAGATCTTATTTCCATTTATATGTTTTCATATAAAATATGATACTTTCATGAATTTTAAGATAATATATTTTTAGTTTTGAATACATTTCATAGGGAGGTCATCTTTTAGTCGTAGAGTTTTAGATTTATTAAATTACGGTAAAAATATAATCCATATATCTCTATGTGTGGGGAAATTACTAAAATTTTATCTATGGTCAAGTCCATCACATTTTTGTAGATGCTTCATTGGCAGATTATATAATCTACAATCATCTCTTTTATCTAGGCTTATTCTTGGTCTGTGTGATTTGTCCAATTCCAAAAGAGGTGATGAAGTTCCCCAAAGTTAGAGTTTGGAGAGTTCCCATATGCTTTCAGATATTCTGGCTTTCTATTCTTCCTGCTATATTCATCAGTGCCCGGAGATTCTTATTATCCGACTGGTGAAATAAAGCTTACAAATATATCCCTCTTTGTCACATGCAATGCATTGGGCCTTCAGTTCCTCATTATCTGATATGTATATTGCTGTTCTCAGAAAGTAAATTGGGAAAGTGGGGTACGAGTGACTTGTAAGGGGGAACCAACCAGAGGAGCTCTTTCAAGCCAGGACTGGCTCATTGTGCATGATGACCTACTGTGCTCCAGGCACTCTCTTCGGTGCTGAATGCAAAGGCTATTGAAAAACAGTTTCTGCTTTCAGAATGGTGATCCCACTTTCACAGTCTCATCTGATCCCAATTACAGCCCCAAGAGGCAGTTCTTCCTCTTACCCCCATTTTACAGATGAGGACACTGAGACACAGAGAATTAAGTGTCTTACCCAATGTCTGTTGCTCAGATAACCAAAGACAAAACCAGGACTGGAGCACAGTTCCACTGACTGTACACTGTCTGCTGTACTTGGCTTTCCCATTAAACCCAAACCCGAATCGGGCTATCCTTCCAGGACCCTCTTCTAAAAGCTGGGATTCGCCTTCCTTGGTGCTTCAGCCACGTTTCACCATCTCCTAATAACGCCCCTGCTGGCTCTCGGCCTCACCCGCCGATGCATCTTCATTGCAATGGAGACATGGATCCACAGCGGTGCCCGAACTGGCTGCAGTGCCCGGGTTCATTAGGGATCATGAAAACATCTTTGATTTGTCTCCACCGACACCTCTATCTCGGTCTCCATTTCTGCTTTGAAAGTGCGTCCTCGGCTGATGCAACAGCCCAACATCTGGGACATCCAGCTGTGGAAAAGGCCCTGAGGATGGCTCCCTGTCATTGCCGAGTGGCTGACAGATGGCATCCACCCAGGTGATGCTGAGCCCACCTGTCGGAGACTTGCCTTCCTCAAGGCTCAGGCCTGAGCCGGAAGCCCCGCTGCTTAGCCAGCACGGGAGCGACCAGAGAAGAAACTCCAGAAGGCCGGCCTCATTATGGATTTCCCTCATTTGGCGATGTCCTGGGTGAACCATTAAGAGCTGACTGCTGAGGACGGAAGCAGTCTGTTTTGGAGAGGAACATCTGCTTCATGTGTGCTCTTAGCAGTAGCGATGCCAGCCCGTGTCATTTCTGCTGCTCTGGTGGCGGGGCCAGAGCGAGGCAGTAACTGCTCAGGCCTCCTGTGCACTGCTCATCCCGCGGCACCCGGCCCTGCGCCCACACTGTCCGTGCCATCTGGGATGCCTTCCCCGCTTCTTCTCCACCTGCCCAGCCCTGCCTCCTCCCCCAAGCCTTCAGCTCCCAGCAGGCTCTCCTTCCCCATGACAGCATCTGTATCTGCCATCTCCTTTGTCATTCAGCATCTGCTTCCCCCACTGCCCTTCTGTGCCCGGCTGCACCGGGAGAGTCTCCTGCTTCCAGCTCACAAAGGACTTGCCGGAAGGAGGCCAGAGTTAGGAGCAGCGTCCAGCTAAAACCTAAATCTCCTTCCTCTCTGCTGTATTCTCCGTGACTAACTGGGTCTGTGATTCATTTTCTCCATCTGCCAGTGGCGATGACATCCCCTGTCCATCAACGTGCGCTGAGATTTGTTCTGGATAGCGTTCATTTTTGCGTCGTGGGGGTCATATGGTGACGGTGGTTATCTTCTGACCCAGGTTGTGGGTCCAGGAGCCCCCTTCCCCCAATGCTACTGAGCCATATATTCCTCTCTCTTCCAGTTCTGGCAGTGTGGCCAGTGGGCCGAAGTGGTGGTTGATGATCGCCTGCCTGTCCTGAACAGGAAGTACCTCTTTGTGCATCCTCTCAACAACCAAGAGTTCTGGCCGTGCCTGCTGGAGAAAGCCTATGCCAAGTAAGGACGGGCTTGCCCCGAAGCCCGGGGCCTCTAAGCTGCCCCGCCTGTGCAGCTGCTAGGCCTGGCAGGTGCTTCCCACCAGCCAGCCTGAGACTGCCGGCAGCTTAGCTGAATGCAGGCAATGGCCCTGAGATCATAAGAGCCTTTGCCACCTAGCTGGGCATCCTCCATAAACATTCACTGTGCGCCAGGCTGTGATGGGCCGTCTGAAGGGATCGTGAAGGCAAGGGGTGGGCAGGGCAGAGTTGGACAGAGATATGCAGTGGCAATGTTATTATTGCAAGGGCTGGTAGAGAGGCCAAATAAGATATCATATCGTGGTCATAGTCTGCTGAGAGGACAAAGGAGAGAGAAAACAATTCAGACTCACAGAGTCAGTCTGAGGCTACACAGAGGAAATGGCATTGAGTGAGGCCTTGAAGGATGGGTAGAATTTCAGCCTGGGAAGAACTCTGTGGGGGAGGCATGCCAACAGTGGGAATGATTCCAACAGAGAACTAGGGGAGGGACAGTTCAAAGTGAGGTCGGGTCAGTGGGAGCCTGCGGTGGTAGCTGTGGGATTGCATTGTGAGGGTGGAGGAGATGTTGTTCAGTATTATATGGTCCAAACACCATGATGCAGGGCTGTCTCCTGGTGTTGATAAGCTTAGGGACTTACAAACACCCCAGTTCACCTTTTGCTTAGATTTTTTTGGGGCTACTTATATTCAACAGAAGTTCACTGAGCATTTAACCAAAGGCCAGGCTCTGTGCTGGGCACTGGGTTATAAACTCTCAGACTAGTTCACATAGGTGTGTGCAAAAGTACCTGTGTGTGTAAGGCACTTTCTAAAGAACCGCACAGGCGAGGCACACATGAGAGCTAGAAGCCAACACTAGGCGATGGAAGCCAGAGGACCACGCCTTTCAGGAGAAAAAGGGCAGTGGAGAGTGTTGCCTCATCGGGTTTCCTAAACTCATCCTAATCGGCCCCTCCTGCCCAGGTTCTGGATGGTGATGTGACCCAGGTGTAAGTAGCTGGCCTGAATCTGCTGAGGTCTTCGGTCATGTGACTGAAGATGTCATTTTGCAAGACCGAAGCCCGGGTCCAAACCTATCCAGGGTCCTGAGGGGTAGTGACAGCATAGACTAGTGGTTCTCAACCTTCTTAAGGCCGAACATAAGTTCCTCATATGGTGGTGACCCCCAACCATGAAATTTTGCTACTGTTATGCATCGTGATGTAAATATCTGCATTTTCTGATGGTCTTAGGCAACCCCTGTGAAAAGGTCTTTCAACCCTCAAAGGGGTCTCGACCCATAGGTTGAGAACTGCTGGCATAGACTATGAGACCCCTGTCCTTCCAGGGGTCACAAGCTAAACAGCAAGACGTCTTGAAACCTCTTTTTTTGCATTCTTCCTTTTGAGCCAACTTGTCAAAAGGGAAAGTAGTTGTTCTCTCCAAGAAGAGCTGTTGGTTACGATTGGAGAGCGAAGCCCAGATCCCAGTCTCGGTTATTGAACCAATGCACGTGCTTGGGGAGGTTCATTCATAAACACCGCCATTGTCTTTCCAGTACGGAGTCGAGCCTCACCCCTTCAGGGTCTTGTTTCTCCTCGTGAAGAGAGGGCAGGGGTGAGCTGGCGGCTCACAGGGAGCATCAGACAGCCTGTGGAACGGAATGATGACTGGCCCCATTTTGTGAACAGCTGACGTAAGGCGGTCAGTCAGCTTGGAAGGAAATAGGCAATTGGACCCTGAATCCACATTCCACTCCCCAAAGAAATCCAGCCGAGGATAAAATGCTGCAACTATTAAGCTGTTCCAAAACTTCCCCCTCAATCCAAAGGAGGAAGTAACAGAATGCAGGGGTGAATCAGGTTGGATTACAGCCCATCAGAGCTGCTGTCAGCACCCCCTCGACCTTCTCCTCTGGGATGTGAGCAGACAGGCTCAGAGAGGTGAAATGACTTGCTCAAGGTCACAGGGAGTTCGAGGCCACGCTGGACAGAGAATTGTCGGCACATGCTTTTCCATCACCCCTTCATGCTGTCAGCCCAACGGGAAAGGATTTGTCTCCTTTGCTTCTTTGGTACTCAGTGCCTGGCACATGGGGACCACAGCACAGACACAGAGAAGCTCTCTGTCCAGACGAGATGGCCCTCTTGCCCTCCACGGGTGTAGGCACTGACCAGTGAATATGTGGCCTCCAAACTTCCAACTCTCCTGTGGCTGCGAGTCCGGAGATGCACTGGTCAAGGCAGCCAAAGGGGGTGAGGGGAAGGAATCTATATTTGCAGATTTCCCCCCCTGAGGTCATGAAACAGAGAGGAGATTGGGGGCAAGAGCAGGTGGGCTGCATGTCGAACCGTCTAGAATCTCTGCAGTTAAGAATTGCAGCATTCCGGCGTCCTTTCTGGCTCTGACTTAGACATCTGAATTCTTCCCTCTGTCATATGGTTTCTGGAAAGACAGACATGTCCCCAAAATGAGGCTGAAGCAAACGGATGAGAACGGGGCTCTCTCAGAATTCCGGGGTTCTGGTGACGAGGCGCGGTGACAGGTGTGGTGAGCAGTGCTCGCTATCTCTCCTCCCCTTTCTCTCTCCTGTCAGCAAAAGGGGCTAAGAATAGCTGCCATGTTCCTGACGCATCAGCAGGATTGGCGGGGCCGTGCTTGTGAAGCAGAGAGGTAGCGCCTTGTCAGAAGCCCCAGCTGCCGCCGGGACGGGCTGTGGGCCCCGCAGAGAGCCAGGGAGAGGCTGAGAAAGCACGGAAGCGGGCCGCTGGCCGCGGGTCCTGTGCTTGCATCGGGCGTCTCTGCAGTGACTGCAGAATGGTGGCAGGTGCACGACATCAGCCAAAGCCTCAGACCCTGAGGACGCGGGCCTGAGGTGACAGGGCAGTCTGGGGGCTGCTTTTCTGGGGTGACTCTGGTGCAGCCCTCTTTGAAGCTGGGGGTCAAGGGAGGGCCATTGCAGGGCCAGAGGTCACACTGCTGGCTCAGAAATGGGTCTTTGAACTTGCAGTGCCCTCAGCAAAGCCCTCCCCATCTAAGATCAGGAGCCACAATACCTGTGGGAAATCAAGAGAGGCAGACATTCACACCCAACCGGGCACAGTCATGATCCAAGGCAAACTTTGCTGTTGACCAAGCAAACACCTCAGAGATAGGAGTCTGGTACCGGGCATAACCCTGCGTCCCAGAGAGGAAGAGAGAGATAAGATTGAGAACCAGTTTGATAACAAGTTGAGATCAGTCATGCGGTTGTTCCTGCAGAATGGCTGTTTTGTTCCGTGTGTCTCTG
>PVJN01013498.1:0-48678 GCA_004026805.1 Lasiurus borealis
AATCTTATGTAAAGGCCCAAGACAAAGAACACTTTTGGCTTAAGTGGGGTGGAGATCCTGCATGGTCCCATTGGCATTATCCTGCCCATGCTTCACTTTTACCCAGGTGGCCTTCAAGGGTCTCTGGAAGATGCTTTGGGAAAAGCCCGCGCTCTCTGAAGACTGGTCCACATTGAGATTGTATGCTGTAACAAGGGTGTCCTGGCAGGTCCTGACCGCATCACTGAATGAGATTGGTGGTCCGTGAAGACTGCTCCATCCGGGTGGACAGTGGGCTTTGGGAAGTGGAGACAAGCTGGTTAAGGGGTGGTTTTAGTTTTCTTAATGGGTATGGGCAAGGAAAAGCAGAGGCCACTGGCCTCACTCAGCTGTCCTGCTGCTGCTTCCTTCGGGCACCACGGAGGCATGGCTGTGGCTGGCAGAAGGAACTGGGGATCCAAGAGATGTTCCAAAATAGGATTTCAGGAAAAAAATGAAAAGTTGCATGTAGGGCATCGGGAGCAGAAGTGGGGTAACGAATAAGTATACAGATGACAAGCACTGCTTGGAACAGATGAAGTTTGAGGTGCTGGCTGGACCTTGAGTGGCCAGAAGTGGGGGCTGGAGACAAGGGTGTGTGGGGCACCTGGGATGGAGGTGAGGATGGATGTGAGGAGCAGAAAGTGCCTCAAGGGTAGAGGGAATTGCTGTAGGATGCCCCGATGAGGTGAGAGTGAGGTCCAGGGGTGCAGGCTCAGTGGAAGCAGAAACTTCATGTTGACTTGCAGGGGAGAAGGGGCCTTGATGGGACTCCAGTTTTTTTTTTTTTTTTTTTTTTGTGTGTGTGTGTGTGTGTGTGCTCGCGAGTTTTCCTTATGAATATTAGCCCTTCCTTCCTCTCTTCCCTCCCCCCCCCCAGCTCCCAGTCCAGGGGCAGAATGGAGGTGGAGGGGTGACAGCCAGACAGGGAAGGTTCCAGGTGGCTGTGCCCTGATTAGCGCTGATAGCTTTCCACAGGTGTTGGAGGCGAGGTGGCAGTGTGGGGTAATTCCTTATTCAGGACAGGGGGAGGCGAGAAAAGATCCCCTAGAAATGCAGCCGGTGGGGATCACCCCCGTGGGCCACACCACCTTTCTGTGCGACCTTGAACAAGTGCCGTTATTTCTGAGTTTGTTTATAAAATGGGGAAGAGGCATGCACCAATTCGAAAAAAAAAAAATTTCTCAGGTTCAACCCAGTTCTGACATTGGGTAATTTCCCACCAGAGTTTGCTCACTCTGGAAGGGACTGTGGTGGGGAATGAAGTTCAGAGGGTGGGGTAGAGCCCGCTGGTCCACCTTCCGCCTGGCAAACCCCTGCCCTCCGGAAGGGGTACTTTGCATAGGGAAATATTGCGGGGACAGAACGAGGCTTTTACTGAGATCCTTGGGGCAACCTGTCAGCCCCAGACCCCGCTGGGGGGAGACTCTCTGCAGGGGGAGCCTGGTCAAGTGCACAGGGCTGGGGGGTAGGGGGGCGCAAGCTATTCGGGTGTGTGTCCCCTGAGTGGCCCGCCCCCACCCCGGGCCTCCCAGGCAGGACTGGCCAGGCGCAGCCGGACCAGAGAGCCGGCCCAGGGAGCCGGCGACCAGAGGTGGAGGACATCCTCGCTGGGGAAACCCTACGGTCGGTCGCGGCTCCAGAGCGCCCTCTCCTTGGGCGCTGGCCCTCCCGCCGGTTATTTCGGACCTGGGGACCCCGGGCCGCCCGGGCCCTGGGTGCCGCGGGGGAGCCTCGGGAGTCCACGGGTTGCTATTTTTAGCCGGCGCGGCGGGCGCGCGGGGGGCTATTTATAGATCAAACGGTCCGCGCTCCCTGCGTCAATGGAACCCCGCGTGCGTCACCCGCGCAGACATTCCAGGCCCCCCCCCTCGCTCCGCCCCCTCGGGCTCCCCGGCCCGCGCCGCCTCCCGCCGGAACCGGCCCGCCCCCCGCGCCCTTGTATGGCCAGTGCTGGCCGGCCGTGCGTCAGAGGCGCCCCCGCCCCTCCGCGTGCGTCACGGAGCGCTTAAGAGGAGGGTCGGCTGCGCCGGGGAGCCCCAGCGGTGGCGGCTGCGAAACTTGGGGGAGTGTGCAGACGGCGCAGACGGCGGCAGCGCGCTCGGCGTCGGGCATCGACTCCGGGGCCGGTCCCGGGCGGAGGAGGCAGGAGCCGGCCGGGTAGGTACCCCCGCGGGGCGCGGGGAGCGGGGCGCGTGCAGCTAGCGCATCCGCGCTCTCTGCCTTGGCTTTTCGGGGTGTTGCATGAAGGGAGGAGGTGGGGGTCCGCGCGGGTAGAAAGGATGTTGTTGCGGGGTGCAGCTCTGGAGTTGTCGGGCAGCAGCGGTTGGAGCGGAGCAGGGATCCAGGTTGGACCGGAGTCTGCTAGGTGCGGGGGGTAACGCCTGTGCAAGGTGGAAGCCTCAGGGGGTTAAGGTTGGCGCCAGGAGTCGGGCTTGTCCAGTAGGAAGCTGTCTGTAAGGTCGGTCTCCCAGGGTGCTGCTCAGCGGGGCACACACGGCGGCGCCCTGGGCTGAGGTGCTGTTGGGGTTTTCAGTACAGCGGGGGGTTGCGGGGCGCGGGGAGGAGGTACAGAGGGCTTCAGCCGCTGGGATCCGTTGGATTTCCCAAAGGGTCTCCTTCCTCCCCAGCTTGTCAGCCCCCTCCCCGTGCTCCTGGGAGTTTTCTGGACACTTAAGAGCCTGGGGCTTAGCTTGCAGGATACAGGCTGAAAGTTTCTGCTCCAACTGTGAGCACCCACTCTGGGTCGCCCCAGGAAATGGCCAAGCCTCGGTGGCTGAGCAGTGGATGGAGGGGGTGCGGTTGCATGATGGCATATAAGAAAGTTCTTGGGGGCAGGAGCAGGGGCTCTGGCAGAACGAGGAAACTGGTTTTAGTTGTAGCGTGGATCCTGTGTGTGTGTGTGTGTGTGTGTGTGTGTGTGATATATATATATATATATATATATATATATATATATATATATATATATGTATATATATATGTATATGGAAACCTTGGTCCTGGGGGGTCCCGGATGTCAGTTACTAATGTTGGAGTCCCTGGTGTGGTGCTGTCTACCCCCAGAGTCACTGTTGGATCAGACAGGTAGGGAGGGTGCAGCCTGCGGCTGGTTCAGCGTAACAGGTGCAAGCCACACTGTTGCCAGGACCTGCCTGAAGCCGGATTCGCCCCCTCCCTCCCTCCTTCAGCCCCGCCCCTTCCTCCTCCCTGTGGGAGTTGGCTGCCGTCTCCACCCCCATGTGGGTCCCTATCTTGTGCCATGAAGTACCTGCATGGGGGGGGTGTGGGTCTAGGTGGGTGGGGGTTGATCCGGATGTGGGATGTCCAAGTGGAGAAACAGGATTTGAATAAAGCTGGAACGCCCAGCCCTGCGTGGCTGCTGCCTCTCCTCCACCCCAAACCCATCCCTGCCCGCGCTTTCCTAGCGCAGGCAGACGTGGCCACCTTATCTCTCACAGGTGGTGCTGTGTGCGGTGGACAGGTGCCGCTGGGTGGGTGGGGCCAGGGCTTCCCGGGGCTCTGCTGTCTGGGCTGCTTGTGGGAGTGTAGGTCAGGATGGCGCTACCCTCTCTAGGGCCCCCAAAGGTGGGAGAAAGGCTCTAGAGCCCGAGGACTCTTTGGGTTCTTTGCCCCTTCCCGCGCCCCTGCCCCCTGGATTACGGTGCTCTGTTCCAGCTGCTTTCTTACCCAGCGTCCCTCCCTGACGGGTGAGGCCAGAGCCGTGCAGACCCCAGGCGTGGAGGTGGGATGGCTAACTGTCCTGGAGCTGCTTCTCTGTTAGTTTATGACCAGTCTGGGAACGTACAGATCCCGCTGAGGGATGCTTCTCTGGTCCTCGGGATTGGGGTGGGGGTATGTGTGTGTGGGGGTGTAACCCCATTGTCTGTGCTCCTGGAGTTTTCAGAGCACAGACACCCTTTCATGGAGGGACCCAGGCAGGGCAGGATGTCTTCTCCCAGCACGCCCCTTCTCCCTGCATCGCCACTTCCCGTCTCCTGCTGGACTCTGAAAGCTCTCTTGTAAAAGTCACAGGGAAACATGCTCGGGGGGTAGCAGAGAAATTCCTCTTAGGGATTGTCCATTCTCTCGGACATCCAAGGGGCTGTTCTCTCCTCCCTCCTGCCTCCTCTCAGCCTCTCCTCAGCATGTGGCCTTTAAAGGTCTGGAGCCAGGTTGCCCAATCCCCTGGGGGGAGCTGGGGACAGGGTGAGGAGTCCTGGCTGTCGTCCTCGTTGCCCCTGGGAGCATCCCAGGCAAGGGCAGAGTGGGTACCCCTGCCCAGATGGCGGGACCGGTGTGCATGTGGGGTCTGCAGCCTTGGCTCAATATGCAGTGTGGGGGCAGGGATACAGGACAGGTTCATTGCTGCTTAGGCCTCTTTCTGAGGTGGTGGGGCCTTCACACCCAGCTGCTCTTCCATTTGCAGGATGTCCTTCCCAGGTACTGGGGGGTAGGTGGGGGGTGTCTGGGAGGGTGGGGAGAGGGGGAGTTTTGCAGAGGCTAGGCGGTGCCTGGGAATATTCCCAGCCGTGCCAGATTGGAGAAACAGCCTATCTGTTCCTGGGGCCTGAGCTAAGGCCGAGCCTGGCTGCTTCTCCCACCCACCCTTCTCCCAGCCCCCACCCAGGCCTTCCCCAGCGAGGGAGGGCAGGGCCCTGGAGGAACACAGCTTCCCCCTGTTCTGACAGCGAGATTCTGGCTGGATGCCTTCCCCAGGGCTCCCCGGCTGACTGGGTGTGGCAGGCCTTCCGACGGAGACCACTCTCGCGGGGCCTCGGCTCAGCGGCTTTTTGTGACCAGGAGGTGGAGATGGTGCTGTGGCCGGGGTGGGGATTCCTGGGCGCTCGGGTTGACTGTGGCTCTCACACTCAGGGTCTCCCGTCTGGCTGGCCTGCCTGCCACCTGGCTGCTCAGGGGTCCGTCTGTAGAGCCAGGCTTCAGGCTCCTCTCACTGACTCCCCTCCCTGGTGTCTTCCCTCTCCAGAGATGCCCTGTATCCAAGCCCAGTATGGGACACCAGCACCAAGCCCAGGACCCTGTGACCACCTAGCAAGTGACCCCTTGACCCCCGAGCTCGGCAAGCCCACCATGGACCTGGCCAGCCCCGAGGCGGCTCCCACTGCGCCCACGGCCCTGCCCAGCTTCAGCACCTTCATGGACGGCTACGCGGGGGAGTTTGACACCTTCCTCTACCAGCTGCCGGGAACGGCCCAGCCATCCTCCTCCACCTCCTCCTCGGCCTCCTCCACGTCCTCGTCCTCAGCCACCTCCCCGGCCTCCGCTTCCTTCAAGTTCGAGGACTTCCAGGTGTACGGCTGCTACCCCGGCACGCTGAGCGGCCCGCTGGACGAGACCCTGTCCTCCAGCGGCTCTGACTACTATGGCAGCCCCTGCTCAGCCCCGTCGCCACCAACGCCGGGCCTCCAGCCGCCCCAGCTCTCTCCCTGGGACGGCTCCTTCGGCCCCTTCTCGCCCAACCAGACTTACGAAGGCCTGCGGGCCTGGACAGAGCAGCTGCCCAAGGCTCCCGGGCCCCCCCAGCCGCCGGCCTTCTTTTCCTTCAGCCCCCCCGCCGGCCCCGGCCCCAGCCTGGCCCAGAGCCCCCTGAAGCTGTTCCCCGCGCAGGCCACCCACCAGCTGGTGGAGGGAGAGAGCTATTCCATGCCGACGGCTTTCCCAGGCCTGGCACCTACGTCCCCACACCTCGAGGGCCCCGGGATGCTGAGCGTGCCCGTGAGCGCAGCCAAGGCCCGGAGTGGGGCCCCCGCTGGGAGCGAGGGCCGCTGTGCGGTGTGTGGGGACAATGCTTCGTGCCAGCATTACGGTGTCCGCACCTGTGAGGGCTGCAAGGGCTTCTTCAAGGTAGGGGGCTGCCCTGGGTGTGGCTTTTCATGCGGAGTCGGGGCGCAGGCTGGTCTCTCACCCCCGTGGGTCTGTGGGAGCCTCCTGTGGGTCCTCCCAACGAGTCCTGCTTTCCAGGAAAGGCCCCCAGGAAATGGCAAGGGGCTGGGACCTTTCAGGTCTTAGGGCGCACCCCCCCTGCCAGTGGGTCTGCAGTGTGATGGAGAGAAGAGGGGTGGGATATGGCAAAGGGTGGGGGCTGCAGGATACTTAGTGCAGAGGGTCTGTGCTAATGGCCAGCCTCTGGTTTCCCTCAGCCCATCCCCTGAGAATCCAGGCCCTGGTGGGAAGGGGGCCCCGGGCGCTCGCTCACTCGCTCGTGTTCCTGGCAGGAGATGAAAGGATCTGGGAAGAGGGCTTGGTGCTTGAGGGCTGGGGGTGGACTTGGGAACAGGCTGTGTGTTTGTCCCGGCACTGGGTGCCTGCTTAGCTTCCCGTCACCACCCCCCTCCGCCCCTCCGCGGCCCTTTCTTGTCTGCCTCCCGGAAGGGACAGGCGGCTGCAGGCACGGGAGAAGAGAGCAGGTGTCTGGGCTGCCAGGGAGCCCCTCGCCCCTAGCCCGGTGTCCTCGGGGTCTTCCTCCTGATGCAGAAGCCTCCCCCGGTGTCCCCAAGACTTTCTTTCTCCCCCCACCCTCCGCCGCTCCCTCCCCTGCCACCCAAATGTTAGAAAAATAGCTGCGAACAGAGAGTGCTTTTGTCTGGGATGGCAGCAGGATCTCCCCTGGCTCCCCCTCCCCACTCGCTCTGACAGCCTGTTCCGTGTTGTCCCCCCTCCAGCGCACAGTGCAGAAAAATGCCAAGTACATCTGCCTGGCTAACAAGGACTGCCCTGTGGACAAGAGGCGGCGAAACCGCTGCCAGTTCTGCCGCTTCCAGAAGTGCCTGGCTGTGGGCATGGTGAAGGAAGGTGGGTGGTGGGACATGCCAAGGGACAGAGGTGGGCCTGATGGGTGTGGCAGGCGGAGGCCCCGGCATTCGTCCGGGACGGTGTTGTCTGGACCGTATTTCCGCTCCACCTCTGGTCCACCTGCCTTGCTTAGAGGGGGCGGTCCCTGCTGGGTCCCCTGGGTCTCAGGGGCTCTAGGTCCTTGGTCTTCCCGGCATTGTACACGTCTTGGGCTGGGAGGTCCTCCCGGGGTCTCTCCCTCCCTTCCTCACTCACCCCTGCCATTTCGTTGCAGTTGTCCGGACAGACAGCCTGAAGGGACGGCGGGGACGGCTCCCTTCCAAGCCCAGGCAGCCTCCAGATGCCTCCCCTGCCAATCTCCTCACGTCCCTGGTGCGGGCGCACCTGGACTCAGGGCCCAGCACGGCCAAACTGGACTACTCCAAGGTGAGCCCCCAGCCCACACCCAGGGCCTTCGTGCGGGTGACCGGGGCCCCGCCCTCTTCAGTTGTTGGACAGATTAAAAAAGGAGCAGCCCCTGTGGCTCTCCAGATGGAAAAATGTGCCCCCTTGGGTGGGTGGCCAGCCTCTGCCCTGGGGGAATATGTCAGAATCGGGAGGCACGAGGTGGGCGGGATCTCAGTGCCTCTCTCCGGCCTCTGATGCCTGAGGTGGCTGTGCCTGGTGGTCCTGGCCCAGGGCCCTGGGTGGCAGGCTGACCCCTCTGGACCGCCCCCCAGTTCCAGGAGCTGGTGCTGCCCCACTTTGGGAAGGAAGATGCCCGGGATGTGCAGCAGTTCTACGACCTGCTCTCGGGGTCCCTGGAGGTCATCCGCAAGTGGGCCGAGAAGATCCCGGGCTTTGCCGAGCTGTGCACAGGCGACCAGGACCTGCTGCTGGAGTCGGCCTTCTTGGAGCTCTTCATCCTCCGCCTGGCCTACCGGTGAGCTGCCTTGCTGTCTGCCCGGCCCCCTCCCCGGCTGCCCTGCCCGGGAGCCCCCACCCTTCCTCTGACCACCACCTGCATCCCCGCCCTCCAGGTCCAAGCCGGCCGAAGGGAAGCTCATCTTCTGCTCCGGCCTGGTGCTACACCGGCTGCAGTGCACCCGGGGCTTCGGCGACTGGATCGACGGCATCCTGGCCTTCTCTCGGTCCCTGCACAGCTTGGTTGTCGACGTCCCTGCCTTTGCGTGCCTCTCCGCGCTTGTCCTCATCACAGGTGAGGGGCCAGTCCTGGGGGCGGGGGAGGGCTGGAGGGCCCTGGGAGGGCTGCCATCGGACACTTCCTAGGCTGCCCCACTGTGAAGCGGGGGTGAGATGCAGAGAGGGGCACATCTGCTCGGTTGGGGCAGCACTGTGGGCAGGAGGCAGAGCTGGGGCTTGGGCCCAGCTGCATGTGACTGCGAGGCCCAGGCCAGTCTGTGAACAATCCCAAGCGACCCCAGAGCCAGACTGTGTAGCTGTTGTATGTGGCCTGGGGTTTGTGATTTATTTTTAAAGTCTTAACTGAGTTATGTTGCATAACTGCACACATGACATGTTTTCACAAATGAAGCACACCCCTAGCACCTAGATTACGACACAGACACCACCGGTCCCTCCAAAGCCCTCCTTGTGCCCTCGACCCCCAACAGTATAGGATCCCTGTGCCTCTTGTGTGCTTGATGTACATATAATTATGCAGGATGGGCTCTGGGTGTGAAATGCGGAGGTTTTCAGATCTCACTGCTTTATTATTTGTTTATTTCTATTAATCCTCACCCAAGGATATTTTTTTCCCATTGATTTTTAGAGAGAGTAAAAGGGAGGGAGGGGAGAGAGAGACGTCATTGTGAGAGAGACACATCCATTGGTTGTCTCCCACATGTGCCCCGACCAGGGCTGGGGATCCAACCTGCAGCCCAGGTACATGCCCTTGACCAGGGATTGAACCCATGACCCTTCAGTGAGTGGGCCAGCACAGTAACCACTGAGCAACACCAGCCAAGGTTATGCTTTATTTTTTTTTTTAAAGCACCAGAATCTGCCCCATCCCATTTTTACTTAGATTTCACAAGGGACCCAGCAGGATCTGAGGCTCTCTGTGGGTATGAGGTCAGCTTTCCCTGGAGTTGACCCCTGGGGCAGCACTGCTCAGCTCCAGGGCTTCTTGGAAAAATTTGGGAAAAACACTGGCCTCGCCAGAAAACTTGGCTAGGATTTCCTTTCTTTTTTGTGACCTTGGGCAAGTCATCGAACCTCTCTGGGCCTCAGTTTCTCCCCCCCCCCCCCGGGGAAGACGAGGATAAAGAGTGTTACTGCCTTCCTAGACTTCCGATGAGGCTCAAAGGTGGCTCCGTGGGTGTGGACAGGCTTTTGCAAAGTGCTGCAGGAGTGTGAGGGACGGTTAGTGGCAGCGGCTTTGGAGGCCTGGGTGAGGCCAGGTCTTGGCGGGGTCCCGTCCAGGGTGGTTAATCCTGCGCCCTCCTCACAGACCGGCACGGGCTGCAGGAGCCGCGGCGGGTGGAGGAGCTGCAGAACCGCATCGCCAGCTGCCTGAAGGAGCACATCTCGGCGGTGGCGGGCGAGCCCCAGCCGGCCAGCTGCCTGTCCCGCCTGCTGGGCAAGCTGCCCGAGCTACGGACCCTCTGCACCCAAGGCCTGCAGCGCATCTTCTACCTCAAGCTAGAGGACCTGGTGCCCCCTCCGCCCATCGTCGACAAGATCTTTATGGAGACGCTGCCCTTCTGACCCCAGCCTAGGGACACGTGTGCCCCGAGCGTGCACACTCCTACGCCACCCCACGTGCCTTGAGCCCATGGCCCTTGGATCCCCCCCGGAGTACCGCTGCCCTCCCCTCCCTCTCCCCCACCGCTGGGGCTGGAGCTGCAGACTGACTGGCCTTTTCACATACTCTGGGGGGTCACCCCCCGGAAGAGGGGGATGCATTCATGGAGGAGACCCCTACTCTTTGTCTTACCCCTCATCCCCAACCCTGGCCTTCATGTTTTTGTAAGATAAACCCATTTTTAACACACACTGCTGTGCTGTAAATAAGCCAAATGCTGCTGTAAATACAGGAAGGAAGAGGTTGAGGTTGGGGGGAGGGTGAGAGGGAGGGATGGGACCCACCAGCCTGGGCAAGCCTTTCCCAGTCTCTTCCTGCTGACTCTCTCTTGCCACCTCCTTCCATCTGTACATAAACTCACTCGAGGAGGAAGACAAATGACAGATTCTGACATTTATATTTGTGTATTTTCCTGGATTTATATAGTATGTGACTTTTCTGATTAATATATTTAATATATTGAATAAAAAATAGACATGTAGCTGAAACTGGGGTTCTGTCTGTCTCTGACCCCCCCAGCTTTCCCTCCATAATTACATAAGAGACAGGTGACTGGATAAATCTTGGGTGTTACCCACCTGACCTAACAGGCCTCAGTTTACTCTTTTTGTAAAAGGTGAACAATAATGGCATCGGCTTCCTAGGCTGTTCTTCAGAAGCACATGGGACTAGAGTCTGACCCTAGAAAGCCTCTGAATATCCGGCCTGCAGTGGAGGCCGGAGGCCAGGCTGACTGGCAGCGAAATAACATCCAATCCTAGCCTGGGGCAATGATCTCTGATTTGGCTTCCACGCTAGAACAGAGGGGCGGAGCCTACCTCGTGTGGCCGCTGGAATCCAGGAGTGTGGGTGTGGGGCTGGTGTGGGGCTGGTGCCGGGCAGCCCAGAACGATGGTGACAGCTGTTTTTAGTATAAGTTTTTTCCATCCTCTTCTTCAACATTCTTCCCCACATGCCTCACAGCCCAGCATCGGGATCCAGGTCGAGGGCAGGCCTTGACTTCTTGGCAAGAAGATTGTTCTGAGGCCCCTACCTGTGCCCACGTGTCCCTGTGTAGGTGTTCCTTCCCCCACGCTGGATTAAAAGGCAGCTTTCCTAGCCCTGGCTGGTGGCTTCAGTGTTTAGAGCGTTGACCAGGGGCACCGAGGGGTCTCAGGGTCGATTCCTCAAAAGCACGTACCTGCCGAGACCGGTTTGGCTCAGTGGATAGAGCGTCGGCTTGCGGACTGAAAGGTCCCAGGTTCGATTTCGGTCGGGGGCATGTACCTTGCTTGCAGGCACATCTCCACTGTGGGGCATGCAGGAGGCGACTGATGGATGTCTCTCATCGATGTTTTTGACTTTCTATCTCTCTCCCTCCCTCTCTGTAAAAAATCAATAAAATATATTAAAAAAAAAGCATGTACCTGGGTTTCCTGTTCGCTCCTTACCCCCAGTTGGGATGTGTCTCTCTCACATCGATATTTCTCTCTTTCTCTTCCTCTCTCCCTCCCTTTCATTATCACTGAAAAGCAATGGAGAAGATATCCTCCGGTGAGGATTAACAAAAAATGAAATAAAAAATTAAAATGAAATGCAGATTCCGAGACGACTTCACCGATTTAGACGGGCAGCCCTGGCTGGGTAGGTCACTAGGTCACTAGAACCGAAGTTGCAGATCGGTTCCAGTCGGGGCACCTACAAGAACCAACCAATGAAAGCACAGATAGTACATATGTGGCAGCTATTCTCATCACTCGGGGGCTTCGAGATCTGTAGGGACCAAGTTCTCCTTTGCCCCACCCCCCCCAACCCTGGCCCCTCCTCAAGCACCCAGGTGGCTCTTTGTCCTCCCCACTGAAAGACGGGGAAACACTGGGCTGTCCTGCGCTCCCCATCTGTCTGTGCAGGACAAGGGCAGGAAATGGGGAGAACGACACAAAGGCAGCAGCACTCCGTGCAGCCCCAGCTGGTGGGAGATTTCCCAGGGACCCCTCGGCCCCTCCTCAGAGCACTGCCACCAGCCTTACCTCCCCCCTGAACAGGTGGGGAAACTGAGGCCGAGTGAGAAAGAGAGGCTTCTCAGAGAGCAGCCTGGAGCTGAAGGCCGGGCGGAGGACAGAGGCAGATTTCCTGACACCCCCACGCCCTGCCTCCCTTGCCAGGTGCTGGTGCTGCGACAGACGCGCACTCAGGGCTCTGGCAGGGGGTGGCAGGGACACGTGCTCGGAAGCCCACACCCTACTGGTGTCACCAGGCAGGGCTCACAGGGCTCTCCGCCTCCCCCAATCTGTGGACCATTCAGGAGGCCTGGGGCTGGACTGTCTTCTCAGAACCCCAGTGAGGGCACGTGGCCGGGGCTCCGCGAGGGCCTCCAGACTGGCTGGAGTACTGGGGGAGGCCTTTGGCTCTGTCCGATTCCTGAGCCGGGCCAGTGGCCTGGGGAGGTGGGTCCTGGTCCAGGGACACCGTGGGCCGAAAGGAACAGTGGTGCGGCGGGCCTGCCTTCAGCGTCCTTGGGACTACACGACGCTGCATGCAGTGCAGGGGGCGCGAGGCCGCATGGCCCACTACCTGGGGCCTCGGGTTGGGGTTGATCTAAATTCACGTTTCTCCAAAGAGCGGCCCCCAGGCCCCCTGCCTCACAAGCACTTGGGTGGTTGGTAAAAGTGCAGATTCAGGGGCCCACCCCTCACCAATCCTGTTTTTTTTTTTTTTTTTACAGAGAGTCAGGGAGACAGAGAGAGAAACATCCACCCGTTGTTCCACTCACAGTGTTATGTTCCGCTGCCCTCTAGGCTCTTCATGTTTGTGAGCTCAAGCCCTCACGGCCACGCTCCGAGGAAGGTGTGGTTATCCTCGCCTCCAGGCGGGCAGCACAGCAGCCTGGTCAAGCACTAGGACTGAGGGCCAGGCTGCCGGGGCTCCAGCCTTGGCTACAGCTCCTACAGGTTGTGGAATTTGGAGCAAGTGACTTGGCCTTTGCTGTGCTCTCCGCATCCTCCTCTGTGAAGGGAGACAACCCCTGCACCTGTTTCTGAAACTTGCCATCATTATTGATGACAAGAACGGATGCACGCAGAGTGTTTCAACCCGGGCCGCTCACGTGGCCAACAGTCCGTCGTGGCAGCCATTGTTTTTTTACCAAAGAGAATCCACGTCTGAAGAAGGAAATGACTTTTCCTGGCTTGTAAGTGGCTGAGCTGCTGTCCCCCTACCTAACCACTGGGCCTCCCTGCCCAGGGCCTCGGGAATAAGTCCCAGGGGGCGGTGGCTGCTTTTCAGAACTCTGGCTCCTGGGGTCCAGGGCTCCCGGCGGATTTCTCCAGACCCGCCCTGCCCCGCCCCAGGGCTGGCCCAGAGGGTGGCCCTTTCTTTCCACCGAGCAACTGGAAGAACTGGCCTCCGAGTCTTGCTAGGGGCTGAGAGGGCAAACAAGGGGGCATTGAGCCTGGTGGGGCCTCACAATGGCCGCTCTGTCCCCGCTGGCCGGGGGCTGGGCCCATTTCCGACGGGGACAATAGTCAAAAGGCAGTGACGCTGGCAGGGCCTGGAATCCCAGGCGGGATTTTCCAAGGCCTCAAAGCCTGCTGTTTGTCCTCCACCGAGACCCAGGAAGACTGCCTCCCTGCCTCCCTGCCTCCCCCCGCCCACCCACGCTGGCCCTGTGCCCAGAGGCGCTGACCCCTTCCCCAGCCCTAAGGTGCCACTGTGACTAGGGAGTGGGGGGAGGGGGTGGCTTTGAGTCTAGGGTCGGAGTGGGCACTCTATACCCCGCAGGGATTTGTGCCTGGAAATGGAGGACATTGCCCTACACCTGGGCTCCTGCTACCACGCTTGGTTGTGGAGGGAGATGGCGGGCGTTGAGAAGCTTCTGAATGTCATGGGCAACCCGACCAACACTGTACTTGAGCTGCACGGTGCCACGTGGTCGGCTGTGAGTGTTCGGCGTGCACAGCCAGCTCTAGAGAGGAGCCTGTGAGAGCGCCCGTCGGAGGCGGGAGGTCTCGGTGTGGTGAGCGGACAGTCAGTCAGCAGGCTGCTGCGGATGTTTGTTCGTGGTCATGAGGCAGCTGTGTGTTGAGGGCAGTGCTTGTACTCGTCACTTGACGCTGGGCCTGGGGATTCCTGGAAAGTTTTAGGTTAAATCGGGACAAGCCCCGGGACCCATCAAGACCCTGCCTGTAGCTGAGACCCGGCACTGGGCTTTCTCCGAAGGCGAGGCTCAAGGGGTGAGACTGTCCATCCGCCTCCCAGCCCTGTCCAGGCCTGGCTTTGCAGCCCCCCTGCTCATCCTGCAGCAGCTCGGACCCACCTGGAACAGCCAGGCCGGGCCCCACACCTCTGTCTCCAGCCCTGCTCCAGGCCCAGCTCCTGCAGGCTCAGCCGTGGCTGCTCACAGCGGGGCTGTCTGCATAAGGCCCGGGGTGGCTAATGGGACTTGGAGACCTCCAGCTCCCGGTGGTGAAGACAGGAAGTAATGCAGAGCTGAGGAAAAGCCCCTCGCACCCACCCAAGGTCTCCTTCCCCCCACGGCCAGGCACATTCTGAGGGCAGGAGGCACATCCCCGGGATCCCTGGGGGACTCAGAGCGGGCCTGTGGGTTCTGGGGCCTGGAGCTCTGGCCTTGGCTTCTGTCTCCTGCCCTCACGCCTCACCCCTGGCCCCAGGCTCCGGCATCCTCCCCACAGCCCTGGCTCCCCTTTGCATCCTTCTGGGTTGACCCTGTCACTTGAGGTCTGACTCAGGAGCTGGCACTGCCCAGCCATTGCCCAGGCATGGGACCGGGGGTGGCAGCTGGGCCAGGGAGCAGAGTGCTGGGTGGCTGTCCTACTATTGCTGTGTGAGCGGGGAGCAGCGCCCACCCACCTGCCCGCCAGGCAGATGGGGTACTGAGTGCCACCGCCCTCCGCGTTCGGCACATCGGAGAGCAGGGCCCCCACCCTGGGGCACCCGGAGGGTGATACGGAGACGTCCCCAGCTCGACCAGAAGCCGGGGGAGATAGACTCTCTGACAAGGGTGGGTGAAGGGCCCTGTCCTTTTGCCAGGACAGTCACACAGACCCCAGGCTGTGTGGCCCAAAGAACAGCAGACACACACGCCCCGCTCCCCCCCCCCCCCCCAGGAACAGATGCAGACTTTGCAGAACTTTTTACCCACCGTGAGATGGACACAAAAATAAAGCTGCACCCCCACCCCAACATGGCCAGAGAAACAAGCACACAGGCCTCCCCCATGGAAGGACAGACCCCACTCCCCCAGGAGAGCTGGCAGCGGGCACGCCACCGCCCAGCCCAGTCCCGGTCCGGCGGCTGCCTGATGATGCTGGGCTGGGAGGTGCCTCTTTCTCACGCCCTCTGTCACTCTCTCTTCCGCCCAGCCGCTTCCTCTGCCTTGGAGGAGGCGTGGGCTGGGAGTGACATCCCAGAAAGGGTGGGAGGTAGAGGAGCTCCTGCCCAGGATCCTGGCGAGGGGGTGGAGCGGGGAGAAAGGGAGAGCAGATGTCAGAAGGCCCGTTCCCCCTTGAGGCCAGGGCAGCTGGCAGGGGTGGCTGGCAGGATGCTGGCTACCAAGCCAGGCTGTCATCATCAGGAGCCCTCAGCCTGACGTCAGTCCCACTGGCCGTTGTTGCTGAGGCTTGAGTCGTTCCTATGACGCCACAGAGGTCAGCTCTGGAATGGCTGGTGGGGGTGGCCTGCAGGGCTCGCGTCAGGGATCAGCTCTCCCCTGGGACGTGCACTAGGATGGGTGGGGCCAACCGAGGCCACATGCTCCATGCGAAGCCAGCTGCCTGCTCCCAAGGTCTCACGCTGGCCTTTAAGTTCCCTCCACGGACCTTTGCTGCAGGCCTGGCTCACGGGGCCTCGGCACTTGCCCCTCTGCCTGCCTGGCCGTGGCTCTGGGCTGTGGCCGAGAACTCCTCGCCTCTCCTGCCTCAGAACCCTCAGTTTCCATGCTCAGTCCTCAGTGAGACCTCTCCCCGCAACTCTTTCTTTCCTCTTTCCCAGGAAGCCTCCCCAGAATAATTCCCTGTCGCCCCACTTCTTTCTGGAATCGACTTCCAGAATGTCCTTCCCGCCGTCTCCACAGGCTGTTATCCTGTGGCCAGGCAGAGCCCGGAGGCAGATGGGCTGTGTCAGAGGTAGAAAGAGGTCAGTCACCCCCTCGCTCACTGCTCTGTCTGGGAGTTAGCCTCTGGTTCCTCCCCTAGGGTTCTAACCTGCCTTTGGATCCTCACCCCCCCCACACACACTTCCTATGTTAAGTCCATGCTCTCTGCAGCTCTTCTGGCTTCTTCTGTTGCCCAGCCACCTCCCAACTTGCTGAGAGCATGGCTTGGGACTCATCCTCACTCTGAATGTGTCCCTTTCTATCCAGGCCACAGGCATCTCTCTGGAATGACAGCAGTAGCCTCCATGCTGGCCCCATCTGGCCCTGCCAAACCTGGACCATTCTTTCATGCCACGTGTGCTCTCCTGCCCAGGAGTACCTCCTGGTCCTTCTCCTCTCAAGGCTCTGAGCTCCCAGAGGGCCAGGGCTGTGACTTGTCCACTTGGGTATGACACGGGTCTAGAATATGGACAAGTTATATGTGTGTTGCATGAATGCATGAATGAATGCATCTTGATCACCAGGGTAGTGGCAGTGTGATGGGGGAATTTATTCCATGTAGTCTCTCTATTTTGACCAAGACCTTCCTTCCCTGTCAGGACCACCCTTGAGGGGGTAGGGACCAGGAACTGAGATGCAATGAGAACCATCCAATAAGGATTTAGGGGGAGGTAAGAGAAAGCAAGTCTTGGCTAGCTAGCATCTGGGCCCGAGATAAGACAGATGAGAGGGTTCGGCTTCACCCTCCGGCAAGAAAGGCTCCAGGGACGGGGTGAGTCTCGGAGTCGGGACAAGAATGGGTAAAAGATCTGGTGGAATGAGGAAAGAGTCGCTGTGTGGCCTTGGCATGTGTTTCTCAGGGTTCTCCAGAGAAACAGAACCAAATGGGATCTACACACGGGAGTGTGGAGACTGACAAGTCCCACGGTCTGCAGTCAGCAAGCAGGAGTCCCAGGCGAGCTGATGGTGCAGTTCCAGATGCCGGGAGCCTCAAGATCGGGAAGAGCAGATATTTCAGTCCAAGCCTGAGGCAGGAAAAATCCAACGGCCCGACTTGGAAGCGGTTAGGCAGGAGGAGTTCCGCTCACATGTGAGGGCCAGGCCTCTTGTTCTATTCAGGATGGCTGTCCGAGGCCCACCGCGTTAGGGAAGGAGGTCTGCTTTACTCAGCCAAGGGGTTCAAAGGTTAATCTCACCCAGAGACACCCTCACATACACACAAAGTTTGACCAAATATCTGGGCATTCTGAGGCCCCGGCAAGTTGACACACAAAATTAGCCATTGAAGCAAGGCACTACATATCTCTAAGCCCCAGCTTC
This sequence comes from Lasiurus borealis, assembly GCA_004026805.1. NCBI lineage: Eukaryota > Metazoa > Chordata > Mammalia > Chiroptera > Vespertilionidae > Lasiurus > Lasiurus borealis. The sequence continues at coordinate 17,049 of PVJN01013498.1, forward strand.
ATTCTGTATAAATTGAGGGGAAATGGTTGGAGAAAGCCACACAGTCGTGCATGTGAAGTGCTGCTGTGGTGCCTTGGAAGGCTCCATGGCTGGGAGGAGGGTGATGATGATGTTGGGTAGTGGCCATGCAGAGCCCGGGGGCAGACGGACTGTGTCAGAGCTAGAGAGAGGTCAATCACCCCCTCGCTCTCGGCTGTATCTGGGAGTTAGCCCCTGGTTCCTCCCCTGGGGTTCTCATCTGCCTTTGGCTCCTCACAGACCCCGCCCCCTTCCACTCCTAGGTTAAGTCTAGGCTCCAGGAAAGGTGGCTGGTCTGTAAGGCAGGCAGCTTTCTCCTTCCCCAGGCTCTAAGGCTCCCTGGGGAGGAGTTTCTGCAACTGGGACAGAGACAACCAAAGAGCAAGGCTGCACAGGGCAGAACTATGGGGAGGCAGGAAGTGGGTGGGGATTAGATAGGTGGGGAGGTCAGAGGGAAAAGGGGGTGGAAGAAAGGTGGGAGAGGGACGCCTGAAGGGCAGGTAGGGAGGGGGCAGTGGAATGATGGAGCTGGCTGGTGCTCAGAGCCAATTGTAACTCTGATGATCAACATGTAATCCTTTCATTCTGAACTCCACAGTCGGTGATGGCCTAGAGCTTCAAATTGGCCGTAGTAGAGAATTGGCAAATGCTAGTAATCGAGGCATTTCTCCATCAGAGAGCAGGCGTTGGCGGTGGCATATTGGAGTGTGGTGGTGCATGAGAGAGTGAGGGCGTGGAGGAACCAGAACTAGAACTTCGGTAGTGGTAAGAAGTCCTGCATTTGAACCCCAGGACTTGACCTTGGGCAAGTTACTTGACTTCTCCCAGCGTCAATTTGTCTCCAACGATTAAATTAACATATACAGAAACACTTAGAATCATGCCCTTTCCATTCCATTCCATTCCATAAATGTAATGTATTATTCCTTTGGAGGAGAAAGTCCATGTTAGGAAAACGAGCATCTTAATCCCCCGGTTCTGCGGGCATTCGCAGAGCTATGGAGAAACCTGAGTCTGCCCTGGACGTGCAATCTACTTGGAGGACCAAACACGCCCCCAGGAAGTTGCACGGCACTAGAAATGCACTCATATTCATGTAACCCTGGACAGCGCACAAAGGTTTTTCATATGAATTATCTCTTGTAAGCCTCACAACAGCTCCCTGTGGAAAGGAGCAAATCAGAAAGGACGAGTGACGTCAAGAGGCACACACAGAGGCAGTGGCAGGATTACCAGCCTTACAAGGACTGCCACCAGATTGGTTAAGCAAAGCACCAAGTGGTACTTCTGTATGATGGTAACGCAGAGGAAGGTTAAGCCCCCATTTCTCCAGTCCCTATGTGGGGCCAGAGATCCTGACTATATCATGCACTGGAAAAGCTAAAGTTTTGCCACCCACTCAGCCTCCTGCAGCAACCTGGCTCACCTCCAGCGAACCTCTCCACTTAGCCTGCCACTCACCTCGGGGGGCATCGGTGCGCCTTCCTGGCCTCTGACGCCGGAGTCAGGGACCGCCTCTCCATCCGAGGGGCTGGCTCGCCGCGGATGACTCCGCTCCGCCGAGGGGAGGCAGCACCGAGCTCGTCGGCCTCTCCTTCCCTCTCGTCTCTATGGCGGAAGTGGGTTGTTCCAGCCGAAAAACACAACAACAGTTCTCGGTGGTGGGAGCGAATGGAGTCGTCCAAATGAGAGGGATACTTCTCACCAACCAAATCCCAAAACCCGGAAGACAATCAAGAACAAGGAAACATGCCGATTACATAGCAGTATGCGGCTATGATCACTTTCTCGCGTGAATGCAGAAACTGTGTGCGTGGCTGAACTTGTGTCGAGGCTTGGCCGGCGTGCTCGCGCCCCCGCGGCGGCGGAGGCAGGTGGAGGCGTCTGGTTGGAAAGGGCGGGGCCGGGACTTCCGGGCCGGCACGGCGTCCGTCTCCCGCGGCGGCGGTGGTGCTGCGGCGCTGCGGCCGGCGGGGTTGCGTGGCTGCGGGCCCGGGCCGCGGGTTCGGGGAGGTAAGGGCACCATTCTGACCCCCGGCCCCTTCTCCGGGGCGGGCGCGGGCGTTCCCTGAGCCGGCAGGAGGGACGGCGCGCCCCGAACTCCCCAGCCCGGCCAGGCGGGGCGCGGAGTGCCGCCCCCGAGACCACCTCTACGGAGCCCGCTCCACCCCGGGTACCGAGTTGCGGAGGTTCTGGGGGAGCGGCGGTGGGAATAAAACGCGACCCCGGCCGGAAGTTCGCCCCGAGTCCCGCCAGAGTTCTTGGTGCGTAGCCGAACGCGGTCTGTTTTGCTTTTAGTCCTCCTCTTGCGCTGGATCGGAGCGGCGGAGGTCTTACCGGGTGGGAAGAGGAGGAGGAAGAGGAAGGGGATGCTCCGAGAGCCGGAGTGACCCCGCTGCGGCCTGTACGCGGAAGGTATAGTTACGGGGTGCCCTGGGCTCTAGTCTTGACTCTTGAGAACGCATCGGTCTGTCTGGCCCTGGGATCTGAAGACCTGCGCCGTGGGGGGGTTGGGGAGGGGGTGGGACCAGAGTGACGAGACTCCCCAGGCCCCGCTTTGGAGACTCCTGGCTCCTGGGAAGCAGGGGTGAGGTTGAGGGGACAGAGCAGAGGTGGCTGCTCTGGGGAGGAGGCTGGAGTTGGGCGGTACTGATTTCCTGGAGACGCGGAGCCTAGAATAATAGCGTTGAGAAGGAGGGTCGAGCCCGGGCTTGAGACAAAAGTGAAGCGATGTATATGGCCTGTTGGAAGGTTTGTGGGCGACATCAGAGGGGAGTGTTGTGGAAGAAAGGGGAGCTGGATGGAGGCTGGGAGTCTCTGGATGGGAAACTGCTGGATGGAGTTAAACGGGATAGAGGGTGGGGGGGCGGGGGCAGAAAGGATCAGGAGAGCCCCGCTCATCCTTGCTCTAAGAGCGTAGAAGAAACCAATCCAGCAGCCCTTGGCGGGACCTGGAATTCCTGGGGCCGGATGCATCCAGCAGTAACTCAGTACCAGGTTCCAGGTACCGAGCTTCTGGATAGGACAGTGCCTGCCCTTGAGGAACTGTCTACCTCCCGGGAGAGACAAAGCAGGATAACAGCCTGTCTAAAGGTTGACTCCTGGGACAGGGTGGGTCGGGCTGACTGCCAAGCAAGAGGTAGAGCCAGTTTTGATTTCTCACTGCTGCCCTGTGTGTTCAGTGGTGAGCACACTGCCTGAGGAGGACAGAGACAAAACAAATTTAGAAAAGAGTTGTCAGGACCCCGAGTAGATAAGATGTGATGTCGGCATGTTTCTGGGGGGCGCGGGGGGGGGGGGGGGGATGGAAATCTTTAACCTGTAGAAGGGGTGAGGGAGTGGTGGAAGAGTTGCCTCTAAATAGCTGAAAGGCTTCTCTGTGGAAAACGGTGAGGTTTATTCTGTGTGGCTTCTGATATCAAAACTAAGACGAGAGGTTTGAAGCACGGAGAGAGATTTCCTCCAGGAGAGCTGTCTAAAGATGGGTGATCTGCTGTCAGAGGCACTGAATTCCCTGTCAGGAGGTTTGTAAGCTAAACACTCTCAGCTAAGAAATGTGACTGCCCCCTCTCCCTCTGGGTGCATCTTCAGTTACTACTGAGTTCTGGTCCTCAAGTTTGTTGTTTTTCTTCCCTCTCTTTCCACCAGTGCAGCCATCATTTTTCAGCAATTCTATCTAATAAAGAGGGAGTATGCTAATTGACCATCACTCTTATCACAAAGATGGCTGTATCCATAGCTGAGGCCAAGTTCCTATAAGGAGCCTTAACCAGCCTTCAGCAGGGACCTGAGGCTATGCCCTCCCCCCACCGTGGTGAGGCTTGACAGGGTATCTCAGGCCTTGTCCCCCACCCAACAGGGCTTGACAGGGGATTTCAGGCCATGCTCCCCACCCGGCAGGCTTGACAGGGGACCTCAGGCTGTGCCCCTCACCTGGCAGGGTTTGACAGGGGACCTCAAGGTTCAATTCCTGTCCTGGTGGTGGGCTAGGGGACCTCAGGCTACTCCCCCTGCCCCAGCACCATGCTGGGGGACCTCAGGCTGCACTCCCCCGCCCCCCTCACCCCATCAGGTAGGGCTTGACAGGGGACCTCACCTGGTGGGGCTTGATGGGGGACGTCAAGGTGCACCCCCAGTGCTGGGTTGGGGGAACTCAGGCTGCACTCCCCCTCCCCCCCGCCCCACAATAAGGCTTGATGGGGGACCTGAGACTGGGCCTGGAGACAGGCTGCGCCCCACCCATCCTCCCTGACCATGCCCCCCACCCAGCGGGGCTTGACAGGGGATCTCAGGCCGTGTTCCACACCTGGCGGGGCTTGATGGAAGACCTCAAGGCGCGGCCCCTGCCCCGGTCTGGGATGGGGGACCTGAGGCCAGGCCCCCCCATCCTGGCACTGGGCCAGGGGACCTGAGGCTATGCCTCTTGCCTGGCAGGGCTTGACATGTGGGACTGGCTGGGTCTGGGTCTAGCCCAATGAGGGAGGGGAGCTGGCTGGATCTGGGTCTCACACAATTTTGAGGTGCATGTGGGTGGGCAGAGACTTGACTCTAAGTCCTGTGGTAAGCCTCAGACTCTGACAGGAGGAAGATTTTCATAGACATTTTACTAATTTTCTTTCATCTCTGACACTTCTATTATAGAGAAAGGGTACATATCAATAGTAAATTATTTCCTCTAATTAAACCCCTTTTAATGTGCATGAATTTTGTGCACCGGGTCACTAGTTACAAAATAATAACTATAGCAGCTCACACCTGCTGTGATTACTAGTTGCCAAGGACTGCTTTAAGCACTTAGAGATGCCAACTCATCTAATCCCCCAGAAAACCCTTTTAAGGTAGCGATGGTTAAAAATCCCTTTTGTATAGATTGGAAAAACTAAGGCACATAGGAGCTAATCAGATTGCCTAAGAGCACACAGTGAGCAATTGTAAGAGCTGGGGTTCCAACCCAGGCTGTCTGGCTTTAGAGTCATTGTTCTGAACCACTATTCTGTGTTTTACATGTGTTGTTTTATTTAACCTTCACAATTATCCAAGTTTTCGGATAAGAAAACAGACCTGGAAAAGTTTTGAGATTTGCCTAAGTTCACTGCAAAATATGGGAGAGCTGGGATTCAAACCCAGGACCACTGGACATGGAACTCCCACACTCTGCACTTCATTCCCCCCACACCCATTTTGCTGCCTCTGTAACTGCCACAACTGTAGTGGCCTCTAACTGGACTCCTTGCCCAGCCTTTCTGCTGTAAATTGGCAAGCTCTTACCCTGGAGTCTGTGGATGGCCCTGGAAATAAGTGAGATTTGGTGTATATGTGCATGGGTCAGTCAGGTTTTAAAGCTGAGTCTCCTCAGCTTTTGTTGACATCGCAGAGCATTTTGTAACCCAGAGAGTGAAGAGGCTGAGCTAATTTAAAAAAAAAATATATATTTTTTATTGATTTTTTTTATAGAGAGGAAGGGAGAGAGAGAGCTAAAAACATCAATGAGAGAGAAACATTGATCAGCTGCCTCCTGCACACCCCCCACTGGGGATGTACCAGCAACCAAGGTATGTGCCCTTGACCAGAATTGAACCTGGGACCTCTCAGTCCACAGGCCGACGCTCTATCCACTGAGCCAAACCAGCTTTGGCTGAGCTAACTTTCTGATGCACAGATTTGATCTCTGCAGTGATGCACTGACTCTCCACTGACCTTTGGACAGAGTTCAAATCCTTAACCTGGTCATTTAAGGCCCCAGGAAATCAGACTTTCCTGCTTCCACCTGGGAGCCTCGCCAGGATGGGAACATTTGCCTGCCTGCTTGCCTCTCCTCCACCCTGGCAGCTTCTCAAGGGCAGGTGTTTGCCTTTAATGGTCAGAGCCTGACAGGTGTTGCATAGTGAGCATGTGTTACAACCTGCACTGAACACCCTAATGGAATTCAAGCCTTGGCCAGTTGTGTGGCCTGGTAACTTTGAAGCTTTTCCTTTCTGATCCCAGCACCTAAGGTTCTCTGATAGTAGGAGCTGCTGAAATGCAGAGGAAGGCTATGGAGGCAGGAGCTGGGCTGGGTCTGGCAGGAAGTGAACAGGTAACATGCAGATCGTTCAGAAGGTTTCGGTATTCTGACCTGGCTCTTTTTGCAGGGCAGCCCCTGTGTGGGGTGAAGCTCCCTGTCTCTACTCCTGTCACCCACACTGTTGTGGGCCACTGGCTGCAGGATGAACTGTCGCTCCGAGGTGCTGGAGGTGTCGGTGGAGGGGCGGCAGGTGGAGGAGGCCATGCTGGCTGTGCTGCACACGGTGCTCCTGCATCGCAGCACAGGCAAGTTCCACTACAAGAAGGAGGGCACCTACTCCATCGGCACCGTGGGCACCCAGGATGTCGACTGTGACTTCATCGATTTCACTTACGTGCGAGTCTCCTCTGAGGAGCTGGACCGAGCCCTGCGCAAGGTTGTTGGGGAATTCAAGGTAGGGTGTGGCACAGTCCCGCCAGGACTCGAGGGAAGCACCTTACCCTCTGAGTTGGCTCTATATAACTTAGGAGGAAAGGGTCCTGGCTACCCTAAGAGGACGGGGGTGGGAGCATAGGCAGAATTACTGGACCAGATGATCTCTTTTGCTGCTCAGATGAGAAGAGGGAGAAGCAGCCAGGTCTGATCTGTTCTTTGCCTCACTTTCTCTTCTGTTCCTTGGCTTCCTTTTTTATTTTATTTTACTAGAGGCCTGATGCATGAAGATTCGTGCAAGAATAGGTCTTCCTTCCCCTGGCTGCTGGCACCGCCTTCGTCCTGGCCGCCTTTCTGCCTTTGCTCCTGGCCAGAGACACTTTCCGCCCCTTGCCTTGTTGAGTCAGTTTGCATATTCTTCTCCTTATTGGCTGTGGGCTCCGCCATCTTTGTTGTGGAGTTATGGTCAATTTTCGTATTCCATCTTTATTAGATAGGATTATTATTATTTAAAAATATTTGTATTGATTTTAGAGAGGAAGGGAGAGGGAAAGAGAGAGAAAAACATTAATGATGAGAGAATAATTGATTGGCTGCCTCCTGCATGCCCCCTATTGTGGATTGAGCCTGCAACCTGGGCATGTGCCCTGAGCAGAAATCAAACCATGACCTGCTGGTTCATAGGTCGATGCTCAACCACTGAGCCACACCAGCCAGGCTCCTTGGCTTCCTTCTTTCTAATCAAGGATCACTGGGCTTTATATTCCTCCCTCCTTTTCTTTAAAGATTGTGAGTTTAGGTTGTTACTGAGCAAAGTGGAAGAATTGTCCTTAATTATTAGTGGAGAACGACGGGTATAGGATTTACCAGGGAAGTAGATGTTGGAGTACATTTTGAAGGATGGAGCTAAAGGAGTGTGGTTGTGGAAGGAGCAAGAAGGCCCTTTGTGTAAAGGTGAAAAGTAAGGATTTTGGAACCATACAATCTGGATTCAAACCCTGGTGCAGCCATTCACTGGCCTCTGACTTTTGCCAAGATAACTTCAATTTGAGCCTCATTTTGCCTCAATATTCCTGCCTCCCAGAATTGTTGAGGGCAGTGAGTGGGATTGTGTATATAAAGTGCTTGGCCTAGAAAAAGTGCTTAAAAAATAGCAATTCTGAGCAAAGCTGGAGGAGTTGGGTGAGGAGACAGGTTTTGTTGTTTTGCCGGAACCACTCAGTTTTAGGCGGGCAGTTTGCTGTGTCCCAAATCTTTTATCTTCTCTGTTTCTCATTTCCTGCCTTCCCTAAAGGACTAATAAGAGCTAGGGGAGCATAATTCCCTGGGGCGTAGGAGGCAGGTGCTCACAGGATGAGAACTCCTGTCCTAGCCTGCTACCCTTTCTTCCCCAGGATGCACTGCGCAACTCAGGTGGCGATGGGCTAGGGCAGATGTCCTTGGAGTTCTACCAGAAGAAGAAGTCTCGCTGGCCTTTCTCAGACGAGTGCATCCCCTGGGAAGTGTGGACGGTCAAGGTGCACGTGGTGGCCCTGGCCACGGAGCAGGAACGGCAGATCTGCCGGGAGAAGGTGGGTGAGAAGCTCTGTGAGAAGGTCATCAACATCGTGGAGGTGATGAACCGGCATGAGTACCTGCCCAAGATGCCCACGCAGTCGGAGGTGGACAACGTGTTTGACACAGGCTTGCGGGACGTGCAGCCCTACCTCTACAAGATCTCCTTCCAGATCACCGATGCCCTGGGCACCTCAGTCACCACCACCATGCGCAGGCTCATCAAAGACACTCTTGCTCTCTAGGCCGTGCTGGGTGCCGTGGGTGCTCCTTGATGGCTTGCAGACCTTGGCGTCTGGGCTCTGTACTGTTAGGCCCTTGGGCTCTGGAACCTGCTCCGGGTCCTTGATAAGACTTAGTAGGGCCATCCCCTGGCTTCCTTGATTTGTGGTTGCCAGTCTCTGGTCAGCCTTGTAACCTTCACTGACGGTCAAGTCAGGCCAATACTGTCTCCCACCTCTGGTGGATCCCCCTTCTCTACTATATAGAAGGGCCATCACTGTGATGGTGAATAAAGTTGAGAATGTGAGTTTGGGTTAAGCCGAGTCTCTCTTGCCTTGTGTTCTGTCCTGAAACATTAACACTTTCTGGCAGACTTGTGAGGACACAGGTGTGTTGAGGGCATTAATCCAAGAGGAGGGGAATGGGTGGATAGGATTACAGATAGATTAAAGCTGACTGATTTTGTATTTTGTTGGGCATCCACATAATGTTACCCACCAGGGTGTGATCACAGTCAGTCCTTTGAATGAAGACACAGATCAGGACCTATTGCTTTTATTTATTTATTTGTTTGTTTGTTTGTTTGTTTGTTTATTTAAAAACTAGAGGCCCAGTGGGGTCCCTTGACCTGTGCCCTCCCGGAATCTGAGACTCCTCAGGTGATGTTGGACTGCTGCTTTTGGCTTGATCCCTGCAGGCCAGGCCAAGGAACCCCACTGGTGCACGAATCTGTGCACAGGGCCTCTACTATGCATATAAGATCTTTGGTTAATCTCTTCTTTTCCTCCCCCCATCCCTGTTCCCTCTTGAGATTCATCAGTCTGTTCCATGTTTCCATTCCTGTGCGTTGAGCGTCTGGTCCTGGTGGTCAGTGTGCATCATAGCTACTGGTCAATTGGTTGGCTGGTCACTTAGCTTTTATATATATAAATGATGGATTGATTTTAGAGGGGGGGGGGGGAGAGAGAAACATTGATTTGTTCCACTTATTTGATGCATTTATTGGTTGATTGTTGTATGTGTCCTGACCAGGGATCTAACTCTAATCTTGTATTGGGATAATACTCTTAACCAACTGACGTACCTGGCCAGGAGGCTCTATTGCTTTTAGATATGACAGTGCTGTTTCTCTTTCCTAAGGAAGCTGTACCGTCCCTGGCCTGTATATTAGGCGGTCTTGCTTTATAATGGCAGAAACATCAATGTGAGAGAATCATTGGTCAGCTGCCTCCTGCATGCCCCACACCAGGGATCAAGCCTGCATTTGCCCTGACTGGAAATCAAACCGTGACTTCCTGGTTCTTAGGTCGATGTTCCACTGAGCCATGCCATCTGGGCTTCTTTGTCTTCATAGTGCACACAGGCCCAGCGTGCACGGAGAGATTTGATTTGGGGTTTCTCTCTGGAGAGAGATGGGCCAGCTTGAGACCGGTGTCTGGTGATAACTTCTTCCAGATTGGGCTGGCCTGGCTGATTGTTAGAACATTACTGCGGTAGCTCACACTCGTTTCAACACAGGCATACTCAAAATCAATGATCTCCACGGTGTGCTTTTTATTGACTTATTCCATATTTTGCAATGCTTTTTTGTTACGTCTGGGCCAGTTGTAACAGACTGAGTGAACTGTGTGTAGGGAGGGGTGTTAAGGGAGAAATGGTTGGGGTGGAGGAGGGGTCTTGCCGATGGTCCTGGAGCAGGTAGGTAGCCTGGATTGGAAGTGTTTGCACGATTTTCTCATTCTGAGCCGCTTTGGCCATGTGATAGTTCATGACAGGTTTTGTGATGTCCTGCCCTTGATCTCTGAGGAATCGGAGAACCCAGGGGTTCGGAGATGGGGAAGGTCCATCCCCAGCCAGTCCTTAATGATGTGTGAGCCCTCCTTGGCCTGTAGTCTGGGGGGCCTTTTTCTCATGGCTGGCCATCAGCTGATCTCTTCTGAGTTGGATGACACATGTGTTTGCTAGCAGTGACTTTATTGTATTCTTTTTGTTAATGATAGTATTTTTCCATTGATTTTTAAGAGAGTGAAAGGGAGGAAGGGGGAGAGAGAGAAACATTGATGTGAGAAAGACATATCAGTTGGTTGCCTCCCAAACGTGTCCTGATGGGAGCCAGTGAATCAACCTGCAACTCAGGTACATGCCCTTGACTGGGAATCAAACCCCTGACCCTTTGGTGTGTGGACTGACACTCTAATCACTGAGCAGCACTGGCCAGGGCAGCAGTGACTTTGTTTTAAAGAGCTCAAGGTTGCTACAGGTTTCTCAGGAGACCTGGACAGGAGGGCCTTCCATCCGTCCCAGCTTCCCCAGACTCCTTTTCTGCAGCCAGGCTGCTCCTCTCTCCCACGCTGGCTTGGCTGTGGGCTCTCCAGCTGGCAGCAATCCCTCAGGTGGACCGGACGATAACATCTCCATCCTTTTGGCATTGAGATTCCCCAGAGATAGGGGCTGGTTTTCTCAAGCACAGAACCCAAGCTTTGGTGACTCAAATCTGCTTTCCCATTGGTCAGTATCTCTTCTTGCCCTCTGGGGCCCGCACAAAGGAACAGGAGTAGGCTTTCAAGTCCCCCTAGCCTCCCTCTCTCCCTGTGTGGGACCAAGGAGGCACTGGCCTGGCACACAGCTGGGAAGCGTCAGCTTCCTGGAGAAAGTGCTCCTGAGGCCCCCCCAGCGGTTAGCTACCCTGCCATCCACCACCCCACAAACACACCACCAAGCTCCTAGCTGTAGGACACCGCCGGCCACCCCAACTGAGCAAGGGCTGGGGGACCCCCTTCCCCCTGCACACCTCCCCACCCTCGGGGGTCATCCCTGCCTCAAGAGGGCGGTCACAGTGAGGAATCTTACTCAATTTATGCTTCTCGGAGAGGAGGATGAAGTCAAACCCTAGGTTGTCTGAGTTTCTGTCGCAGTCTCTCCACCTCCCAGTGGAATGGGCAAGGCTGGGGCACCTCAAAGTTGGGCTGGAGCTCCCCTGGCAGCTCCCAAAGGGGAGGAAGGATAGGCGTCACTCAGGTCTTAGAGGCTGTCTTTTACTAGCACCTCCTATTCTAGGGCACCTGGGCCATCTAGCGGCATGAGCAGACAGCCCAGAAATGGGGATGGCCCCTGCTCCTGCTCAGCCACCTGCACCTCAGCCAGCACCTGGGACGGGGTCTGGAAGGTCTTTCTCAGGGTTCTGAGAAAGGTACTAGCTCAACTTTTTTTTTGCCAAAGGGGAGGCAGAGCCTTGGAGACAGGGTTCCTGGGTTTTGCTTGTTGGCCAGATTCTCATGCGTAGGTGTGGGGGCTTTGAGACAAGAAGATATCATCCCTGGCCTGGAAGTCTGTGCCATCGTCCACACTGGGGGAGTCCTTTGTCTGGGAAGGGCCTGAGTGCTTTGCGCAAGGAGTGGGGGTGTAGGACAACTGGGATCCGCCCCTTAGGTCCCTCCCAGATGCAGTCCTCGGCAACCCGTCTGAGGGTCCTGCACACATCTTGGCATGTCCGAGCAGCTGAGGGAGGAAGCATGAACGCCTCGCAGGCAGCCAGGGCTGCCTGGCTGAGCTGCTGCAACCAGTCAGGGGTGCAGCCGGGGCTCCCCGAAGGGCCGCGCCCGGTGCAGGCAGCGGTGCTGGGCGTGCTGTCGCTGCTGGTACTCTGCGGGGTCCTCTTCCTGGGAGGCTGCCTCCTGCTGCGCGCCCAGGGCCTGAGGGCTCTGTTGGCCCAAGGGCAGCACGCATCCCTGGAGGCTGAGCCTGGCAGCGAAGACTCCTAGGCACCCCAGCTCCCAGGCACCCAGCTGCGCTTGGGGGTTGCCTTGTCCGGGCAGCCCTAGAGCTGGGATCCAGCTGAGCTGGGTGCATGAGCTGCCCCGGTGCCGGTGTGGGTCAGACGTGCTCTGAGGACGGCTGCGGAGCGGGCGGCTCCAATTCCTCCTTCACCGAGGCCACGGGTGCACAGGTGAGAGACTGGGCCCAGGGGGCAGTCACATCAGATCTTCGGGTCTCTGGTTCCGCCTCAGGAAGTCCCAGGGCGGGCCTGCAGCTGCCTCACCTCCTCGGAGTTCTGGGATCTGAGGGAAGGGGCTGCCCCTCCCCTCCCCCATTACCTCTCCTGCAGTGTTGCCCCTGCCCAGGTATTTTTTTTTCTAGATCAAATTTTTTATTGTACCTGGGAGCGGGGGAGGTCGGTGGCTGGAAGAGGAGGGAGTCTGGGAGGACCACAGTGTCTTTGGGAGACTTTCCTCCCTGCGCCCACTTTGCACCAGCCCAACTCCGAGGTGCCCCAGCCTCGCCCATTCCACTGGGAGGTGGAGAGACTGGGATAGAAACTCAGACAACCTAGGGTTTGACTTCATCCTCCCCTCCTAGAAGCGTAAATTGAGTAAGACCTCCCTCTTGAGGCAGGGATGACCCCCGAGGGTGGGGAGGTGTGCAGGGGGAAGGGGCTCCCCCAGTCCTTGCTCAGTTGGGGGGGCCGGCTAGGAGCTTGTGGTGTGTTTGTGGGGTGGTGGATGGCAGGGTAGCTAACAGCTGGGGGCCCTCAGGAGCACTTTCTCCAGGAAGCTGGGGCTGACGCTTCCCAGCTGTGTGGGCTCCATCTGGCTCTCTGCCTTCTGTCTCCAAGGACTGGAACCATCTGGAGGGAAGGGCCTGGGTGGCCTAAAGATGCAGTAATTCCAGGCCAAGGGCACGTGGGGCGGAGCCCTGGGGGCTGGGCAGAGAAGCCTTCATCACTGTCCCTCTCCTTCAGCCTTGCACCTAGGGGCTCCTGGCAGGTGTGGCGCTGCCCCTTGTGGGTGCTCTTACCACTCCCTGTTTGCAGAGGCAGGGTCCCAGCTTCCCTCTCAGAGGTGCATGCGGGCAGGGGCTGGTGAGGGGCAAGGGGCAGTGTGGGCAGGGTGCTGCTAAGCAGCTGTGAAGCGGCCAGCGACGCGTGGTCCGCACACAGAGCAGCCTGGGGTTTAGTGCTAATCCTGGCAGCTGAGCCTCTCTGGCCTTGCTGAGCTGTGGGTGTCTTACCTCAGGTGCCACCCTCACTCCTTTGGAGTGGGCCCCCAGGGGCACTGAGGGGTGCGTGTTTGCTCCTGGCACACAGGAAACAGGCTGGACCCCGGGACACACCTGCCTCCCTGTGCTGTGTCCTGGCGTGGGCGCTCCCTCTCTTACTTTGCCCGGGTTCATCTGTCCTGGATGCAGCCCATCCCTTTGCCGCTTCTCTGTGCTTCCTCCCTGTGCTCTGCTTCGGCAGCTGTGGGAGGAGTTTCCATGTCCACGGCAAACCCTTCATTTTACAAACGGGGAGGCGGGGAGGCGCAGAGAGGAGAAGTGATGTGTGCAAGTGGCTGACAAAGATGGAAGGGGGGGACCCTGGGGCTCCTGATTCTGATCTCGGGGATGGCCGCATCCTAGTGAGTGGTCCCCCCTTGGGTCACCCCTCTTGCTCTGTCCCTGCCTCCCCCATTTCCTATTACTTTTTGGGATGCTGATGCAAAACATGGCCCCTCCCCTATTTTCAAAGAAACCAGAACTCAACCCCCCACCCCCAAAGCTTCCCCCACCCCTGTTGTTGCCTCACTCCTGTCCGTCCTTCCCCATGGGCCCTGTTAGATGCCTCCTGGCTGCTAGGCATTGCAGCAGCGGCCAGCCCGCCCGCAGCTCCTGCCAGCTGGGCTCAGCTTCCCCTGTGCTATCCGAGGGTGGGGTGGGCCCGGAGGGTCAGCTGGAATACGCAGCCATGAAAAAACCCCAGTGGCCAGCACAGAGGGATCAGAAGTAAGGGTGATGCCTTTGGATTGGCCTCTGGGTCCCCGTCTAGGTGGTTTTAGGGGCATAGATGGGTAGAGAGCAGGGCTGTGCCCCAGCAGCGTCCTGTCTGCTGACACGCGCAGGGCTGAGGGGAGGCGGTGAGGGGTAAGGCAAAGGCTTTCTTCATCCAACTTTCTGCTCTGCTGTCCCTTTGGCTCAGGGCTTGGAGAGCCAGGGAGCCATGAGCTGGGGCCTCCGTGTTCCTGGGGGAAGATACTGAGATGTTTGCTATGGAGCGCTGACCCTGGTCAAGGCTGCCAGACTGAGTGGGAAGGAAAAGAATTTAGAAAATTGGGGAATGATGCTGCTGTCACCCGTCTCAGTTTACAGCCAGGAGTGAGGGCGGGAGTGGTTGCAGGTCGGAGTGCCACGGAGTGAGGCTGGCACTGGGGTCCCTGGCAGGCTCCCTCAGCCTGCGCGGTCCTTAGGGGGAAGCCTGGCAACAGGTGGGTGGAGATCTTGCCGTAACTTTCCTCCAGCCCCTGAGTTCCACTCTGAGCAGGAGAAGGCTGTTGGGGGTTGTTCAGTTCATTCCTTGGCTTCCACAGAGCACAGCTCCCTTTCCAGCAAAGATGGGGGCTGTGCCTGGCCAGCGTGGCTCAGTGATCGACCTATGAACCAGGAGGTCATAGTTCAATTCCCGATCAGGTCACAAGCCCGGTTGTGGGCATGATCCCCAGTGTGGGGTGTGCGGGAGGCAGCTGATCAATGATTCTCTCTCATCATTGATGTTTCTCTCTCTCTCTCCTCCCTTCCTCTGAAATCAGTAAAAATATATTTAAAACAAAGAAAAAAAGATGGGGCAGCTGTCTCTTACGGATTCCTGAGCCTTGTATGATCTGTTCCCCAGAGAGTGCTGGAACTCTACCTCGGATCCACGGCTGTGGTGAGACCTCCAGCTCAGACCCGCGCACTCCGCTGCTGCCTCTGATCGGCTCCGCTCAGCCCTCTGACCTCATGGCGTGGGCTGCGAGGCCGGCACTTCGAGAGGAGAGCCTCGGTGACTGCTGGGGGCCCTGGGCTCTGCAGCGGCCACACACCCTGGATCTCCGCAGCGGGTGCTGGGCCATCCCTGCCTGCTGGGCCTCTGAGGACAGGGGCCTGTCCTGTCTCTGTGGGGTGGCCGTAATCTGACAGCCCAGTGACCTGTCCTTGCTGAGAGCTGTGGGCCAGTGTCACCCCTTCTGAAGTCTTTAGTGCTCCAGGATGACCCCTCAGTTCCTCGGCTTGTTAAGAAACATGCTGGTCATTCAAGTTTGGGGCATACAGTCCATGTTTCTGGCTCCCTGACTCCTGGCATCAGTGGTCCCACTGCCCACCTTCTGGCAGATCTGAAATCGCAGCCCCAGCCAGGCCGGCTCCCAGGTCTCCCCAGTGGTAGCTGTTCCAGTCTCAGCTCCAAATCTTTCTAGTGGAGGAGGCGAGGCGACAGCGACTCTCACCCAACACTCTGCTGCCCCCCGGTGGCCAGTGTGGGCAAGAATGCCCATTCTTTCTACCTGTGTTTTGGGGTCTGATCCCAGTCCAGCCCCAGCTGGTGCCTCCAAAGGAGAGTGGGTTTTGTGACCAGGCTCAGTGAATTCTAGGGAGTAAACTTCCTGAACCTCAGCCTCTTCCCTTATAAAACGAAGGCAGCAAATGTCCTTGTGAGCATCAAATGGGTGATATGCTTGTCTGGAGATAAAGGACTTTCCGCACCGCAGTTATCATGTCATATTACCGTCCTGCCCCTCCCCCCAAACCCAACCATCCTCAGAGAAGACGAACCCACTGTGTTTTAGGACCACTTCACTGATTCCCTTTTCCCTGAGGACCCATTGAGTGAGGGCTCCGTGCCAGGTGCACCTCCGGGGGCTCAGAGCGTCTGCCCTTGAGGGGCTCACAGTCCAGTAACCAGCTTTGCTCACAGAACTAACGTGAATGTTGAGGATAAGTGCTGGAGTGTCGACGCTCCGGAGCACAGGGGGACTGGCTTGAAGAGGAGGCAGTGTACTGGATGGGCATTCCTGGGGTGAAGAAGGGGAGGAAGAACTTTCTGGGCAGAGGGGCAGGGCCGGAGTGCCCTTGAAGCAGGGTAGTTAGAAGGGGTGTGAAGGGAGGTGAGAACAGCAGGAGGCAGCCTGGGGAGTGGTGGGGAGCAGCGAGGTCTCAGGGTGGGGCCTGGTAAGATCTGAATCGCAGGGAATTAGGGTTCGGTGTGTGGGTGGGAGCAGGCTGGAGGCAGAGCCAGCCCGGAGGCAGTGGTCAGAAACTGGCAAACGGCCCTCACCAGTTTGGTTCAGTGGATAGAGCGTTGGCCTGTGGACTGAAGGGTCCCAGGTTCGAATCCAGTCAAGGGCATGTACCTTGGTTTCGGGCACATTCCCCAGTGGGTGTGCAAAAGGCAGCTGATCAATGTTTCTCTCTCATCGATGTTTATAATTCTCTATCCCTCTTCCTTCCTTTCTGTAACAAATCAATAAAATTAATTTAAAAAACAAAACAAAACAAAACAAAACAAAACAAAAAAACACCTGGCAAACATGATGGTGGCCTGGGCGAGGGGGGAAAGGAAGGGGACAGATCCAAGCAGTATTTGGGATTCAGGCTTTGGTCAGCAGTTGGATGTGAGGGATGAAGGAGAGGGAGGAGGGTGAGGGAGGAGGGAGGACAATATCTCAGCGCTTGGCTGAATAACGGAAGGGCTGGTGATGCCCGCCACCCACCGAGCGGTGTGTTATCGGTAGGACTTTTTGGTCTGATTTTATAGGAAGCCCGCCAGACATGATGTGTGGCTCCAGCAGAAGGGGGTTTATTGGCCCAGGCAGCTGAACGACCTAGGGGAGCCTCAGGCCTGCCGTGACAAGGGCTGGGCCTCGCTCCCTGCCGGGGCTGCTGCCGCCGGAGAGAGGGCTTGGGATCAGTGCTGGGCCTGAGTGCTGGACCGTGTTCACCAGCCCTGTGACCCAGTGGTGCTCCCTCCGAGGCTCCACTCGTGCCCTCACGGTGGAGAAGAACGGGCCTCGCGCCCGTGTTTCTGGTTGGGATGACATGTGGCTCACGCGTGTGGCGTGTGCTGGCTGTTAGACCCCCGTGAGGCAAGATGGTGGCTTCATGGCCTCTCAAGTTCAGATCTATCCAGCGAGGGGCCTCATGTCCAAGTTCACTCAGGCCGAACTCCAGACTCAGCTGTGACTGGGCACCTTTCACCCTGTGCTCACCCGCAGTTCTGAGCTGCAAGGACAGAATGTTCTAGGGCCTAGGTCACTGCTCTGCTCCGGGCCCAGAGGAGGGGGGTGTCTCCTCACCCAGTCGAGACCTGTGTCAGTCCTGGGGCGAACAGATGCAGGGTGGTTGCTGTGAATGGGGGGCCAGGGGGTGGCTGATGAATCCAGTGTCGGCATGTTGAGTTTGGGGTGTGTCAGGAACATTCAGGGGGAGCTGTCAGGTGGACATTTAGCATGTGGGACTGCAGCTCAGCTGAGAGTGTTCTGGGCCGTGATCTGCTAGAGATGGACGACGAAACTGTGGAAACAGTGGGGTCGTGGGGGCAGGAAGGGAGGAGACTGAGCAGAGGAGGAGCTGACAAAGAGGTGGAGGAGGTGCTCTGGGGAGTGAGGGATGCAGGAGGCAGGCACCAAACGATTCTGGAACTGAGGGTGTGGCCAGGAGTGTCCGTGCCCTCAGCAGCTGGTGTGCCAAGAGGGGGCATGACACTTGAGACCTAGGACAGAGGGGTAGAGTAGGGAAGGCCATTTCATGGATCCCACAGTCCACCTGGGATGCCTCTGCCATGCCCTCAGCCTCAGGACAAAGGAGCCCCGTACCGAAGGAAGGAGGAAAATGGCTCCCTCTGGGCCAGCGAACTCACTGTAGTGAGAAAAGGGGTGATTTGTTATACTACACTAGAGGCCCAATGCACGGAATTTGTGCAAGAGTAAGCCTTCCTTCCCCTGGCTGCTGGCACCAGCTTCCCTCTGGCAGCCGGGACCCAGGCTTCCCTCACAGCCTCGGCTTTATCTGGAAGGACATCCGGGAAGGATGTCTGGTCTAATTAGCATATTATGCTTTATTATTATAGCCTAGAGACCCAGTGCATGAAATTTGTGCACTCGTAGGATCCCTAGCGGCTGCAGGCTGCTGGCTGGGGCTTTCCTTCATTCCACGCTGTCCCTGGTGGTCAGCGCACATCATAGCGAGTGATTGAACTCCCCGTTGGTCAAACTCCTGAGGGGACACTTTGCATATTAGACTTTTATATAGAGAGATGCCTTTGGGTGTGTGGATGCTGTACCATGCACATGTCTCACCTAGGCAAAGTAAAACAATAAAAAACCCAAACACACACACAAAGGAAGCTGTCCTTCTCCAAGGCTCCTGTGCCTCCCTTCCCCAAGCAGCAGACGCTCGTGGGTGTTGCTTCCTGTTGGAGGCCACCTTCCCCACACTGAGGTTTCCATCTCCTCCATCTCAGCCCCTGTCTCAGGTGCTGGGCTTTATGGGCTGACCTTCTGTTCTATCAGCCCGCTCCCTCACACATTCTCAGGATGGCCCCTGCCCACGTCCCCATTTCCTCTCCTCCCTGGCCCTCAGCAGTGCAGCCCCACTCCTGCCTTTTTCCTGACTTCACTCCCATGGAGACTCCTGGGAGGCCCTCAGCTCTGGAGGATGATGACCCTCTTCTTTGAACTTGCAGGCACTGGGTGCTGAGTACAGAATGTTCTAGGCCTAGGTCACTGCTCTACGGAGCCACGGGAGAGCTGCCACAGGAGCCACAGGCAGACTGATGGCGCCAAGACCAGGTCCTGCCTGCCCCCACCCCTCCAGCCAGCGCTCTCTGCCAATGCTGAGTTATTGCAAATCAGCGCCACTCTCAACTCCTGCCCTCCCCTCTCCCCTGGACTCTGAACAGGTACCTCACCTCCTCCTTCTCAGCGGCTCCCTCCTCTCTGCCCCAGACCTGCAAGCACACCTCCTCTGGAGCATCTTCCCTCAGGAAGGATGCGTGTCGCCTCTGCACCCCACCCTCCTGGGTGCTGATGGTCCTTCTTCATCCCAGTTTTCTTAATGCTTCCTTGCCAGCTCCTTCTCTGCTGGCTTCAACGTCCAGACACTCAGGTTTCTTCCACCTTAAAATAGCCTTCCTCTCACCCAGTGCTTCTCCACTTACTACCCTGTCTCGTCTTTGCAGCCAAACATCTCCAAAGAGTTACCCGCACTTGTACCCCATGTGCTCACCTCCTGCTTGGCTTCTGTCTACACTGGCCGGTCAAGGTCATCAGCCCCTGGGCAGTTGCTTTGAAGGCTCTTTTCAGCACTTAGCTGCCCTCCTGGGCACTCACACTGGTGCCCAGCCCCTCCTCTTCCCTGTGGCATCCCCCCTGTGACTCCCATGGCCGCTCCCCTGTGGCTCCTGGGGCTGCTCCCCCGTGGCTCCTGTGGTTTCTGTGTCTTCCCTGTGGTTCCCGTGGATCCTGTGGCAGCTCCCAGAGAAGCTCGGAGGCTTGGAGAGTAGAGACTGAGACCATGGGTTCCAGAACAGCCCCAGGTCCACACCCTGGGACCGGCACTTACTGGGGCACAGAAATCCTCCCTCATTGATAAAACGGGAGGAAGATAATTACCACTTTGGGAATCCCCCAGAGGCAATGTGGACTTCTGCATGCGGAGCCAGAGCCGGGGCCCTGCATGCCTGCCTGGGCTGAATCCGGGCCCTCCTCCCGCTGCGTGCAGTGGTGAGGCTTGCTCTGCCTCTCAGGCTCACCCCTGTCTGAGGGCCCTGGCCAGCACCTCCTCTCTCTCCTCTCAGCGGTTCATGGGGAGGGCCTAGGACTCTGCGCTAGGCCTTTCTCTCACCTTGCCTTCTTGCCCAGGTGCTGCCCCCTCTCCAGGAACTGAAATCGCCATCTGAATGCCTCACTTGGCTCCTGAGCGCCCACCGATGCCTCTTTCTCCACAGCGACAGTGCTAAGCTACTCTGCACAGCCACGGCTCCAGGCGCTGGAGAGCATGGAGGAAGAGATGGGATCCCAGCCCACAGGCCCCATGTTCTGAGGGAGGGGGCATTTGATGGGCGTGGGAACCACCACACGAGGTGATGGCACACAGGGGTTGTGCCGTGAGGAAAATACCACAGTGTTGCGATGGGATGGAGACCTGTGGGGAGACTTAGGTGGAGGCGGGCAGGGCTAACCTCTCCCGGGAGGTGGCATTTAAGACCATCGCTGACCCATGGGGAGGATCCAGCCAGGGAGCAGAGGGCTCCTGCCCCTGCCAGGGGGACGGTAGGTAGAAAGGTTCCTGCCGTGGGCACAAGGTTGGCGCCTCTGAGGGATGGGAAGGAGGCTAGTGAGGCAGGAGTTTAGTGGGCGACAGGGAGGGCGGCTGGGCCAGGGCCCGGAGGCTCCTGGTGAGGGCACCAGGCTGCAGGCGCGTGATCTCCGCTCCTGCCATCTCCTGGCTCGGCGAGTGGGCCCCCGCCTCCCGCACAGCTGTCCCCGGCTCCCCTTTCTCCTTCCCCCGCCCAGCCAGGCCCTCACCACAGTTGGTCCAGGCTACCTCTTGGAGCTTGGCTCCATCTCCCTGGCCACCGTCCTCACGTCTCAGTCAGGAGGCCTCCGCCCCATGATAGTGGCTCTTCCCTCTGGGTGGACAGCCCCTGCGAACCCTTCTCTCTTGGTGGCGTTGAACCCCTTCCTTGCGCAAAAGCAACTCAGCGGAAGGTTAGACGTGTTCATGATCACCGCCACCATATTCGCCGGCAGCTTCTCTGCCCGAGCCCTCTGCTCAGATGTCAGCTCCAACGGGATGGGGGTTTGTGTTGCTTTGTTCCCTGCCCACGGAGGGCTGCCAGGAAACGTGTGTGCGAATGAACAGCCTTGCCCCTTAACCTTTTCTGATGATGGGGTGGGGAGGAGGGAAAAACGAAGTGAATTATAACCACTTGCCTTTCTTGAGTGAAAATGTGCCGATTCACCCAAATGTGTGAGAACCTAACCAAGGCACGTTGGAGTGGATCGCAGGCTCTGCTCTGCGACCGGCCTCAGTGGATGCATGAGAGTCACGGCCGCGGCATTTAAGGGGAAGGTTGGTAGGTTTCCAGACATTGTCATGCTCACCTTTATTTTAAAAAAATATATTTTATTGATTTTTTTTACAGAGAGGAAGAGGGAGGGATAGAGAGGTAGAAACATCAATGAGAGAGAGACATCGGTCAGCTGCCTCCTGCACAACCCCCACTGGGGATATGCCCTAAACCAAGGCACATGCCCTTGACCGGAATCGAACCTGGGACCCTTCAGTCCACAGGCCGACGCTCTATCCACTGAACCAAACCGGTTTTGGCTCATGCTTGCCTTTTGACAACCCCCAAATGCTCCCTATACTGTCAGTTCTTCAGACATCACTCTTCATGGGTTTGCGAATAAAGGTCAGCACATCCCGCCCGCACCCACGGGGGAGCAGGGGAGGGCAGAGCTGTGTGACTGGCTGAAGCTTTGAGCAGCTCACTCTCCACTTGGGAAGATGTTCCAGAGGCGGTGGAAACAGTGCGCTCAGAACTCGCTGCTTCAAACCCGCAGGCGGCCGGCGAACGGGACAGGGTGCTGCCTGTTGGCTCCCGATTGTGAAGGTAGGCTTTTATGTAAAATGTCCATCAGGTACCACATGTTCCAGGAACTGTAGGCAAGATGAACGAAAAGTGGAAATAATACTTTTTTGATCTTTATCATTAGGGTGGAAATGGTGACTGTTTCAAGGCCAATTGTCAAGAAGCAGTGATGTCCCCCCTCCAATACTTCCTCCCTGCTGCCACCCCAGCGGCTGAGGCAGTGTTTCTTAAAGTGGGTCCCATGCTCCTCTAGACTCAAGGGATTTTAAGGAAAAAGACTCGGTGGTCTCATAAATTTGGGGATTCTTTATTCCAGTTCTTTCAAGAGGCACTGCTATGCCAATCTGATGATGAATCTAGGAGAGGCATAGAGGATTTCCAAGCAGATTTGACCTAATAATTCTTTTTTCTCTTCTTCCTCTCCCTCCCCACTTAAAAAATATTTTTATTGATTTTAGAGAGGAAGGATGAAGGAGAGAGAGAAACATCATTGATGAGAGAGAATCATTGACCAGCTGCTTCCTGCACGCCCCACACTGGGGATCGAGCCTGCAACCCAGGCATGTGCCCTGACTGGGAATCAGTCTGTGACCTCCTGGTTCATAGGTTGGCGCTCAACCACTGAGCCACACTGGCTGGGCCCCGCATTTTTTTTTTTTTTTTTTTTTAGGAGCATCTCATGAGACCAACATTCCAATAAATATACTTCGGGAAATATTATCTCAAATCTTCCCTTTGGAAGAGAAGAAAAAATTTGGAAAAAATTTTGGGAGAAAGTAGATCACAATGCATTTTCCTTTGTCAGGACAACAGTATAACATTAATTTTATTTTCAAGGACTGTAATGCCACATTACTAAATTTAAATTCATCTTCCAGCCCCCAAAGAGTGTTTTAAAAAAACACATTCTGGAATGACTCCCTATGTGAGATAAACCTCTACAGGGAGCAATGGCCAAATATGTTCATGAATTTTATGCAGGATGCAAATGTGGTCTCAGAATTTCAATTCTGCCACAACTATTTTACCCGAAGTTCACCGTAGTCTGTGGTTCTGGTGACGCAGTCGCTCTTGGCGGGGTTCCCTTTAGCGAGAAAGAGAGAGAGAGAGAGAGAGAGAGAGAGAGAGAGAGAGAGAGAGAGAGAGAGAGAGAGAAAGAGATCAGCAATGAGAGATGTTGTCACAGAGGAAGCCCATTCCTCCAAGAGCTGGTTTGTGTGCTCTGTTTGACCAACCCCTCTAACAGCCCAGCACATTTACATTTACTGCCTGCAATGAACTGGGGTCAGTGGCATGAGCTGTTGGCTGGGGAGCGGGGACTGGGGGCCACGCCAGGGCAGCCCGAAGACCTGACACTCTGGCTCCGCAGAAAAACTGGCTGTACAGCCAAGAGGTTGGCAGTGTTTTACTAGATTCACCTGAGTTCACCTTGGTCTGTTTGCTATACATCCTGAACTTTAATTTCCGAGTGGTAACTCTGGCCTCTGTGGTTATGGCTGGAGGCTGTCATGTGGACTCTCTTGCTGGACTAAAAGAATGGAAATGAAGAGATTCTTAACAGAACTCTTTTCTTATTAAAGAATAAGTAACCCTCCTGGCCGGTGAGACTCAGTGTTTGAGCGTCCACATATTTATTAAAAAATATGATAAAAAAATAACCCTTTTGGGTTATTAACCAGGAGGTCAAGGTTTGATTTCTGGTCAGAGCACATGCCTGGTTTGTAGGCTCCATCCCCAGTGAGTGTGCGTGTGTGTGTGTGTATGCAGGAGGCAGCTGATCAATGATTCTCTCTCATGGCTGATGTTTCTCTCTCTCTCTCTCTCTTTCTCTTATTTTCTGAAATCATTAAAAAAATATGATAAAAAAGCCGAGGCCGGTTTGGCTCAGTGGATAGAGCGTTGTGGCTTGTGGACTGAAAGGTCCCAGGTTCAATTCCGGTCGGGGGCATGTACCTTGCTTGCGGGTACATCTCCACTGTGGGGCGTGCAGGAGGCAGCTGATCGATGTCTCTCATCGATGTTTTTGACTTTCTATCTTTCTTCCTTCCTCTCTGTAAAAAATCAATAAAATATATTTAAAAAATATGACAAAAAAATAACCCTTTGAAAGAAGTAACCCCTGGGCTGCCAGTTGGACTACAGATACTTGAGAAATCTGTGTCTCCAGCTTTAATTCTCCCCTGGGCACCAGAACTATGTACAGAACGGCCTACCACATGCTTCCACTTGGATATCCCCGGGCATCCCAATGTCTAGATGTCTAAAAGTGAATTGACATCTCCTCCCAGCCTGTTCTTCAGGGTTCCTGTCCTCAGTGATGAGACGCAAGCACCCAGGCACCAGCCCCCCACTGGGGCTCTCCTTCCTTCCCTCTCCATTCAGGCCATCACCGTGACTTATGTCCTAGTTCTGGTTGTTAGCAATTTCTAGCATCTGTGCCCTCCTCCCCCCCCATTTGCTTGCCACAGTCTTCAGACCCCTCTCCTCTCTTACCTGGACACTTCCCACAGCCTCCCACCTCATGTTCCCGCCTCCAAATCTTCTTCCTTCCGGCCCCTCCTTTAGCCACTAACCATCTGTGGCCGTTTAAATTCATTAAAGTTAAATAAAAGGTAAAAATTCAGTTCTTTAGTTTTAGTGGCCACAGTGCAAGTGCTCAGCCACAGGTGGCTAGTGGCTTCTCTATCCCCGGCTGTGACTTTCCATGCAGATGCAGAGCACTTTCATTACTGCAACAGACCCTCATGTGCAGGGTTGCTCTGTGATATGTTAATGTCTAAGACCTCCCTGGTTGTTCACTTCCCTCTGGATAAAGGCCAGGCTCCCTAACCTGTTTTACACCTCCACCCCACCTGGTTGCAGCTGTCCGGTTGCACCTCCCACCTGCCCCCCACCCGCACCCACCGTTCCAGCCATCCCAGTTTCCCACAGATTCTCTCCTGTCTTCATGCCTGGGCACCCCTGGTCCTGCGGTCTGAAGCCCGTTGTTTGCCTGCGTAACCCCAGGCTCAGTTCAAACACTGCTCTTGTTTGGGGCTTTGCAGCGCCCCACCCCAGGCCCACACACCTGCCTGCATCACATGCCCTTTGCACATCACCATGGGCGCTGTCTCACTGTGGTGCTCAACCCTCTGTGATCCTCTGTCTGTCTCTCTCTGTGAGGTCCTGCTGTGCTTCCTGCCCATCTGCAGAGCCCAGACCTAGCCCAGCAGGTTGCTCCAGAGATGGGGGCCGGGGTTGGCGATGGGGGTGGAGGTGGGGGTGGGTGGGGAGAGACTGGGGAACACAATCTTGAGAAGTACCCCGAGGAGTTAGCAGGAGGCTTTCCTTTGCAAGGACACTTGTCGCTCAGACTGGGTGAAGCGGTAAAGGGGTTTGATCAGCTCAACCCACCAGCCAGTGCAGAGGAAGGATGGACAGCCACGCTGGTTTGACTTAGGCTCTGCAGGTAAAGGCCTGGGGAGTCTGGTCTTTCCTAAGCAGGCGTGGTGGTGCGGCATCTGCCCGAGACAGGCACCCCCGTGTGGCCCAAAGGGGTACAGCAGCAGCTCAGTCCAGAGCTGTGACTTTCCTGCTCGAAATCCTGGGAAGCTCTCCTAGGAGGGTGAGGAAGAGACTTGCCAAGGTGGTCATATTCTCCTTGGCTCAGGTGGTCACGCTCCCACCCTGACTGTGTGTAACTGGCAGGGGGTGGGCATGGTCTTGTAGCTTGAAACCCCTGGAGGAGCCAGTTCCACACAGAGCATATGGGGGGCTTGGAGGAGGTGAGTAGACAAAAAAATGAAAGGAAGAATGTTTATAAGAACCGGGGGAATGGTTGCCAGGGAGGCATCTGGGAACCACCTGAGTACACCAACTCTACCACGAGGGCAGCGAGCGTGGTAAAATGGGAGAGGCACCCATTCTTCCCTCCCCAGCCTCAGGGAGGGGTGGCATCTGTCCACAGCTACTTAACGCAGAAGACTGGGAAGGTCATGCCGGGGGAGCTGATCAGAGCCCCCCTCCCTCCCTTATAGGCCTTCCCCGCACCTGCACACTCTTACTTACGCAACCGGTGGGAGTGAGGGAGGGCCATCTGTCTCAGTTTACACTCCCTCCAAGGAGCTCCCAAGGCACCCTGAAAGTGTGCTAGGGGAGTTTGAAGACCCCTCATTTCTTCATAGGGACACTCTGAGTCAAAGGGAACCAGCGTCACCATATCCCCCCACTTTCCAGTCCAGAGTCCTTTTCTCCTGATTGCTCAAAGCCCTGCGGGGTGGGGAAGCACGGAAGGAACGGGGACTGATGAATTCTGGAGCAGGACAGGCACCTTGCAAATGTAGAAATGCTTTCTCTGAAATCTCATTTGTCTGCACTTCTTGTCCTGGGAGATGCTCTCGGGGTTCATCTAGGCTGGAGTCACCCAAGAAGACACTGGTGGGTCTCTAGCTGTCTCTAGGGGGAATCTGAAATGGAATCGAATGGGAGGGTTCCGGTCACTGTCACTGTGGGGCTGCACCCCACTTCCTGCCAGCCTCCTCCCTCAGCACTTGTAAGGGTAGGTGGTGAGGCATTGTCTCTCCCACCCATCCCCTCACTGAAGCTGGGGATGGTATTTAGGGCTGCAAGGCTCAGACCCGAGTCTGTTATGAAGGAAGGTGAAGGGGAAATAATTCTGGGAGCAAGATACTTTCCTGAGAAGGGAGCAGATGTCAGAGGGGAGGGGAAAGGGCTCTGGGGTTGTGGTTACAGCTAGAAGGCAGGAGAGCAGCTGGGTGTGGGGAAGCTTTGTGCAGGAGAGTCCCTTCCTTGGAAAGACCCACATCTTTAGGTACAGTCCTTCATGAAACATAAGGGAAAGTACAAATAATTTGGGGCTTTAGCTGTTTCCTCTCAGAAGAGGTAATTCCCTTTATGCAAATGCTTTAGTAAATAGATTTGCATATGGAGTAAAATTGTCTTTGAGGGAGATTTAAAGGACATGGTGTCAAAGGGAACCAGTGTCACCTTGTCTCCCATTTTCCAGCACAAAGAATGTCAGTCCACTGGGGCCATGAGGTGCATGGGATTCAATGACAAAACAATGGTAGAAAAAATAAACCATAGGACACTTGGGGGAGATAGGAGACCCAATTTCTGATTTACCCAGAGAATAGGAAGTTCTGCTGTTCCCACCCCCCAGAGAAAGGGGCAGTGAACTCCTGCCTTGTCATCCATTCCCTTCTCCTTTGATGTGCCATCTGTCTTATAAAGGCCAGACTCCCTTGCAGCTAAAGTGCATTAGGTGCCCCCAAAGAGAGACTCTTGTGTAGAATTTTGAAGATGAAGGTGGTCATCTTTCTGCTACTGTTTCTGCTGACCAACAAGGTTGTGGAAGGTGGTTGTGATGTCTGTCCTCTGTGTTCCAGTGTCTGGTCATGATCATCCTGGGTGATGGATAGTAATTGTGGTGATTAGAGCATTAACAACAGAGAGTTGATCTGTGGATGGTGATATGGTGGTATGTTGGTGTGTCCTTGACCTTAACAGTTCCACTGGAAGCTTCCTGCCTCCTGCCTCTCAGGCTGCTGCCAACTGCCACTTCCAACCTTCCTATCTAATAAAGAGGGAATATGCAAACAAACCGTCACTCCGTAATAAGATGGCTGCACCCACAGCAGAGGCAGGGATCCCGTAACACCAGATGACTATGCCAACTGTGGAGGCTGAGTTCATAATAAGCCTTAAAGAGCAATCATCGGGGATCTGAGGCTGCATGGCCCTGGGCTGGGGCAGGGAACCTGAGGCTGTGCCCCCTACCTGGTGGGGCTTGACAAGGGACCTCATGCTGCACCCCCTGCCCAGGCACCAGGCCAGGGGGCCTCAGGCCACAACCCCTGCTCCAGTGCTGGGCCGTGGGTCCTGAGGCCGCACCCCGCACCCAGCAGGGCTTGACAGGGACCTCAGGCTGTGGTGTCTGCTCGTGGGGCTTGACAGGGGACCTCAGGCCATGCCCCCCACCTGGCAGGGCTTGATGGGGGTAGGGCTGGCCAGGTCTGGATCTAGTCCAATGAGGGTGGGACTGGCCAGGTCTGGGTCTCCCAATTTCGAGGTACATGTGGGTGGGTGGGGACTTGACTCTGGTTCCTGTGGCACACCCCAGACTCTGACAGAAGGGAGATTTTCATATAGATTTTACTAATTTTCTTTCATCTCTGACACTTTTAGTATAGAGAAAGGGCAAATAGCAATATTAAAATATTTCCTCTAATTAATTCCCTTTTAATGTGCATGAATTTCATGCACTGAGTCATTAGTGATTTTATAAGTGCCTGATTCCTTGTATTGAATCCCTTTTTTAAACCTTAAAATGGTTAGTTTCATGCCCTGCTGGTGCAGTAGGCACACAGAGAAGCCTGGTTTAAGTGGATGAAAATAGAATGTTGCATCTGGTCCTAAAACAAATCTTTGGGGTCCTTGGCTATAAAAAAGAGGACCACACCAGATTGGGGATGGGAAGTGGGAAGGAATCCTCAGAGATACAGGGCTGGATGGGGGTCCTGTTTTTCAGAAGCCAATGGGATATGGGCAGGGAGTGTGCAGATGGGGTGAAGCAAAGGACTGAAGGAAGACCAACCTCTGACTTAAAGGCAATACTCACTTTTACCCCAGGGCCTTAGACCACCGATTTACCCCCCCCCCCCCTTTCCCAGGCAGCCAGTCAGGATGGATCTTTGGTGAAACACAATGGCCCAGGTGCCCCCTTCTTCTTATCCACAGAGGCTCTTTGTAAAGACCTGGTGAGCCCAATGAGGCCTATAGCACATCCCAAGAGCAGTTGAGGTTGGGGAACCTGTTTTATATTTATTTATGTATTTATTTTTAATAATTATTTATTGTTGTAAGTATTATATATGTTCCCCTCTTCCTCCCATTGATCTCCTCCAACCCACCCCCACCCTCTACCCAGGCCCTCACTGCCCCATTGTCTGTGTCCATGGGCCATGCATATATGCATATAAGGTCCTTGGTTGATTACACCCCCCTTCCCTCTGAGGTTCCACACTCTGTTCCATGCTTGCATGTCTCTTGGTTCACTCTGTTTATCAGTTAATTTTGTTATGTAGATTCCACATATGAGTGTGATCACGTGACATTTGTCTTTCTCTGACTGCCTTATTTCACTTAGTAGGATACTCTCCAGGTGGGGGACCTGTTTTAGGATAAAAGTCCTTTCTCGATCAAATGTGAAAGCTCTCCCTGGGAATTTCAAGCATTTGCTGTGGAAAGAGGAGTTATATTTTTGACGTGGGAACACTAAAAATCATAAAGGTGAGCCAACTGAGGAGATACCCACAGTGGGTGTCACTTGCGATGTTATGGGATATGGAAATTTTAAGTATGAGTCCAAAGTCCTTGACAGTCCTTCTGCTGAAAAGGGATCTATGTCCCCTCCTCTGAGAGTGGGCGGGTTGTGACTGCTCTACCAATAGAATACACGGACACAAAGCCATGTGCCTTCTAAGGTTAGGTCACAGAAAACCTGCAGTGGCTTTGGTCTCTGGGGATTCTGCTCTTCTAATGTCCCTCTCTGGGCGCTTCCTCTTGGGACCCAGCTGTCATGCTGTGAGAAGCCACAGGAAGAGGCCCTGGAAGGTCCTCCAGTTGAGGCCAGCTTTTTAAAATTCTTTAAAAAAATATGTTTTATTGATAGTTAGAGAGAGGAAGGGAGAGGGATAGAGAGATAGAAACATGGATGAGAAAAGCATCATTGATTGGCTGCCTCCTGCAGGCATCCCTGCAACCAGGGCATGTGCCCTGACCAGGAGCCGAACCTGTGACCTCTTGGTTTGTGGGCTAATCCTCAACCGCTGAGCCACACTGAATCACCTGGTTCAGATTTGTGAGTGACGATTCTAGCCCCAGATGTTCAAGTCACCCCTGGCCACTGGCGTCTTCCCAACGGAGGCTCCAGGCCCCAGGCTCCACTCCTGACACACTTTCTATCACAGCCCATCATCTAGATCTTGGGGATCTGAACTCACCCTGGGGAGGGCTTTTCCAGGCATTTCCCCCAAACACAGGCCTCTCCCGCTATGAGAATAATTGGTCTGAATTTGGATGGGTGAGTCAACAACAATTCTCATTTCTGTTGGGAAAGCAGAGACTCTGAGCAGCAGACCTGAATTTTGAGACTGGCTCCACTAATCCTGCCTCTGAGTGTTTGGGCAGCTTTGGTCCTGTCTCTGAGCCTCAGTTTCCCCACCTGTAAACAGGGGAGTGTGAAGTCCCCGGCAGGGCTGCTGTGAGGATTTCTGTGGGAAAAGCCTCAGCGACTGGCCCCGTGGAAAGAGCCATCCTTCTACTTGGAGCAGTTGGTAATGGAACAGCCTCAGGGGGAGACACGGGGTTGAACCCAGTACCAGGATGGCTGGCAATGATGTTTTAGCGCACTTCCAGGGTCCACTGGAGTGTTAGTTGGACTATCGATCCGCTTACTGCATTGGAGACCTCGGTTTCCTCCCACGCCCAGCAGGGCAGGAGCACCCCAGGGCTGGGAGAGCAGCTGTGCAGAATCTCCTCTCAGGCGCTTCTGTTTTGTTGCTCTGAAGGCTAATGGGCCAGTGTGATCTAAACTGACTTGCTGCCATCACCTCTGGGTTCCAGCCTGCGGAGGGAACAGGCAGGGAGAGAGTGTGCCCAACGTGGAGGCTGAACCTCCAGTCACAGCCTGTGCCCAACTACAGATTCAGGCTCCATTACTTCTACAGGCAGGAGGGGGGTGGGGCAGAGATTAGAGGATGAAGGACGTGTCTACCACACCTAGCAAGGGGACTCGGGACCGGCTTCAACCACCCACCTGCCCACTTTTCCAACCAGCTCGCTGTTGAGGGCCCTGAGCCCGGAGCCGGTCACAGACACAGGACTGGACCCCTGTGCTCAGGGAGCAGCCGGTCTTCACAATCTAGAGCCGGTGGAGGGAGCTGAGCGCCTGGCCTTGGGGGCCGAGCTGTCCCTGACGGGACTGTCCTTTCCCGGAGAGACTGTCCTTGGACCACGCTGCCTCTCTCCTGGAGGCCCTCCTTCCCTGGGTGCGGTGTCCTTGGTGGTGTTGGTCACAGTCACATGAGGTACACGTTCCTTTTGTTTTTTATATAAAGGCCCACATGAGCAATTTTCATTAGAATTTATCATCAGAGGAGACCTTTGTTCCCACAGAGAAAATAACCTGCTTCCTGCAGATACTGACAGATCAGATTTCCTCTTCCGCCCGCTGCCTTGAGGCTTAATCACAGCATCTGCTGTCACGCAGTCAGCCTTTACAGTCTCTGCTCTCTGTGGGCCTGGCATTTTATTTTTATTTTTTTAAAATACATTTTTTATTGATTTCAGAGAGCAAGGGAGAGGGAGAGATAGAAACATGATGAGAGAGAATCATGGATGGGTTGTCTTCTACACGTCCCTTACTGGGGTTGGAGCCTGAAACCTGGACATGTGCCTTGACCGGGAATTGAACTGTGGCCTTCTGGTTCACAGTGAGTGACGCTCAATGCTGAGCCATGCTGACCGGGCTGGGGGCCTAGCATTTTAGTTCTGTGTTGATCTTACTGTTAATCTTTGATGCCTTTGCCTCCTACATTCTTTCTAGAAAGAAGCAGCTCTCCTTTATGATAAAATGGAAGACTAGGGCCCCTTAATGGGGAAGAAAACAGAACTGGCAGGCACAAGGGATGTCCCACTGCCTGTGGGTTTCCCCAGCCGCCGGGCGGAGGTGATAGGCTGTCCTCAGAAAGGGGGAGCAGAAGCCAGGCCTGTAGTCAGCCCGTGGACCCCTCATCTCCCATCCGCCCTGTCCACACCACCCTCTTCTAGTGGCCCCTGTCTTGTCGTGCGGAATGGCTCCTCCGCCCACCTGGTTACCCAAACTGGACACTTGGGCATCGTCCGGATGCCTCTGCTCCCCACCCCCGCCCCAGTCCACCAGGTCTCTCAGGAAGGCAGAGATGTCACAGGGATTCCAACGAAGTGCTAGGACCTGTCCGCTGCTTCTGCCCCCACCC